>CABHPP010147002.1:0-46150 GCA_902168425.1 Peromyscus attwateri
CAGAATGCTAGCACTGAGTGACTATATTGTTTGGCATGGGCATGACCATGCCAAGGACATCAAAGCCTCAGACCTATGTGAATTGGAAAAGCCTTCCTTTCCCCAGGAGGGAGGCTCAGAGGGACAGAAAGGCCTTCTTCTGTTCAGAGTACAACTGCTGACAGTGTGTGCAAGTTTAGTATTTAGGCATGGTGGACCAGTGTGCGCAAAAACTAGCACCTGTAGCTTCCTCCTCCGGGATGCCTGCAACCTGAGGATGCTCCTACAGAGACTAGTGCCTCCCCCTGTGCTGTGGTTGTGTAGTAGTTTCCCTCCATCATGGTGAGCACAGCCTTTCTGTATGTGTGCCTGTCCTTTCTTCATTTCCTCACTGTCCCTGTCAGGGTGCCAGATGTTTTCCTTTCCCAACCACTTGCTCCCAAATGACTGACACAGAGGTTTAATATTATTTATAAATGCTCGGCCAATAGCTCAGGCTTGTTACTAGCTAACTCTTACACTTAAATTAACACATAATTCTTATCTGTGTTTAGCCACATGGCTTGGTACCTTTTTCTCAGTATGACATTCTCCTGTTGCTTCTCAGAGTTTGCCAGCAATTCTCTCTGACTCTGCCCTTCCTCTTCCCAGGATTCTCCTAGTCTGGCTCTCGAGTTCAATCACTTCTTGCCCAGCTATCAGCCAATCAGCTTTATTGTTATTTATAACAATGAGCATTATCCAAGCAGCTATGAAGGGTTCAACAGTCAATAGATAAATAGGTATTCAAACTGAGGCATATTCGCCCAGAATATCCAATAGCTAAGCAATAAATGAATATATGAGTAATATTGAATGGAAAAATCAATTTTCAGAACACTATTTACTATATGACCCCATTTAAATAAAGTTTTGAAATAGGCAGAACATGAGCATATCCTATTGTATATACTGAATGTAAAAATTTATACAAGAAAATGATATATAGTAAGTAATGTTGGAGAGAAAAATAGTTTTTATTAGGTGAGTTTACTATATTTGTACTGTTCAACTTCTTTTAAAAATATTTGTTATGTTTATTTATTTATGTGTATGTCTGTGTCTGTGTTTACACACATGTGCATGTGGGTGCCACAGAGGCCAGAAGAGGGCGTCAGGTGCTCAAGGAGCTGGAGTTACAGGTGGCTGTAAATCTCCCGAAGTGGCTGCTAAGAATCCAACTTGGATCCCCTGAAAGAACAGTAAGTGTTCTTAAGTGCTGGGCCATCTCTCTGGCCCCCCTTTCAGTTTCTTGAACAGCACACACACAAAACATATAGAACAACATGGTCAGATCCTGAGACTTGACAAGCTGCTTGAAAGACACTGTTTTGCCTGGAGCCATCTGTAATTTAATTGGAAGGAAGTGAAAAAGGGACATCAATCCATTCTCTACAGCTCATTTTCTGTTCAACACCACCGTTTGCTGCCTGCTCTCCGTAGTCAGGAGTCTAAAGGATGAAATGTCCTGGGTGCAATGGTGTACAACTTGGGAAACGGAGGCAGGAAGATTATTTAAACCCATGAGTTTGAGACCAACTCAAAAGTTACCAATATAGGTAACTTTTAAAAAGGGATACTCAAAACAAGGGACTTTTTTTTTTCTGGTCAAGATATCCTTTCTGTACCCTGACATCTTACTTCCTCTCTCCACCCAGCTACATCACTTCCTGTCTGTCTGTACAGACCTCCAGACTTTTATGGTTAATGCTGGGATTAAAGGTATGTACCACCATGCCTGGCTCTGTTCCCAGTGTGGCCTTGAACTCACGGAGATACAGACAGATCTCTGCCTTCCAAGTGACAGGATTAAAGGCATGTGCTACCATTGCCTGACTTCTCTGTTTAATATAGTGGCTGGCTTTTTTCTCTGATCTTCAGATAAGCTTTATTGGGGTGCACAAATAAATATCACCACAATACCTGATGTTGGTTATCACATCACTAAGTGAGATACTTGTGCTAAGAAGTGAAAGTCAAAATAGATATGGCAAAAAAAAAATCAGTGAAATGGGTAATAAGAAAAACACATCTAGGAAATTAATATTTATATGAAATTATGTATATACATACACATAGATTTTCTTTTCATTTTATTTTTTTCCTGTGGGATCAAATTCAGAATTATTCACACATTCCAGGCAGGTACCATCAGTGAGCTACACTTTTAGCCCCTAGATTTTGAATGAGTGTGAAAAAAAGAGAAAAAAATCAAGTCCTGGATGACTTGTCCTGTTACACCTAGTCCGTTCTGTGCCGTGAGGAAGGAGAGAGACAACACGTATGGTTTCCAAAGATTTTAATAATTCACTGATCGATCAGGGCTGCAGGGCAAGGACTCGGGAGCCTTTTTCCTCCCGACAGCCCTGAGCATGGGCAGAAGCCGGGTTTATAAGCATAAATGTCATAAAAGCATAACAAATGTCACAGACATTTGTTGCTAAGTTACAGTTACAGTTTTTACCAGTCAGAAATCAAAGATCAGGGGCTTCCTTGTGTTTTCTATCATTGTCAACCCACATACAATGCAAGCCTTTCAGTCCAACCAATCAGATTCTTTCTTTCTTTCTGTTGTTGGGAACAGCCATCATGTTTCTAGAGAACTAAAGACGCACAACGACTATTTCTGTGGTTTAGGGAGGAGGTAGGTCAGCCATTGGAAAGTTCCCAGCTCCCCTAGGGCTTGGGAACTTGAACTCATCTATTTCACCCTGCAGGTAAAATGGAGTCTGAAGTCAAAATGGCAGTCCTCAGGCCAAGGTGCTTTTGCCTGCCCCCTTCAGTCTCAAGCAGTTTTTTTAAGGGACAGAATAGAGACAGAGAAGTGATGCAGTAGTTAAGAGCTCTTACGGAGGACCCCGGTTTAGCTCCCAGCACTGACATTGTGGCTCACAACCATTCATAAATCCAGTTCCAGGGACTCTGATGTCCATTTCTGACCACTATGGGCATCAGGCACACATGTCATACACAGACATCCATCCAGGCAAAACACTCATACACATGAAATAAAATAAATATATCCAATATTTGATTCTATAAAATAATATTTTTCACCTGAAAACTTAGATTGGATACGAACAGAACTCAGAGGAAATTAAAATTAGCTGCTGGACTCCAAGACTATAACTTTGGAAAAAGAAATTAAGTTACTGATAAAAATGAAATAATTCCAAGCCTTCCCACTTTAAAAAAAAAAATCAGGCTATCTGCAAATCGGAGCAGCTCTAGATTTTGCCATTAAGACAAAATTAAAGGACTTAGAGACACACATGTGTGACCTTCGTGCGTAGACAAGTGGCCCAGAGGGCAGTGCTGGTTGGCACTCTGTCTTGGTGTTGGCAGTACTGAGGTTCGGGAAGCTGAGGCTGCTTAAAGACGCGATGGCGGAGGCTAGTGTAGGCAGGCTGCTTGAGCAGTGGTCCCTGCGTCCTCAAGCTGTCCAGCACTGCTCTCACAGCGTTTGTAGATGTGACTGGGAGCATAAGCAGTTGGCTTTAAGTAAAGGATAGTTCTAGATAATCCCAGAAGGCCTGTTTCCATCCATTTCAAGGCCTTCTAAGAACAGAGGCTAGAAGAAATTCTACCTATGGGCTGAAACCTTCGTGTCCTAAGGAGCTGAGCCTGCCCCAAGAGTCCACTGCTTCAAGGGGTTCGGTTTTTTCAGCCTGCCCTTATTAGCATATAAACCATGTCCTTGAAAAAAAAATCTATTTTTAAAAATTACTTATTAAAAAATATACTTGTAGCCAGGCATGTGGTTCATACCTTTTAATCCCAGCACTCAGGAGGCAGAGGCAGGTCAATCTCGGTGAGTGCAATGGTTAGCTGATTTATACAGCAAGTTTCAGGACAACTAGGGCTACGTAGAGAGACCCTGTCTCAAAATAAATAGATAATCTTTAAATTTCATTTTATTATTTGTGTGTGTGTTTATATGATGTGTGTACTTATGAATGTGGGTATATACATGCCATAGAGCGTGGAAGAGGTCAGAGGGCAATTTTCAAACATTAATTCACTCCTTCTACCATGGGATAAGTATTTCATACTGATTCTTTTATTCTGGTGGAATCCTGATCAATAGGATAATATTTAGCTACAGTTCTTGATAAATTTAAATTAAGATTATAAAAATATATAAAAGATTGATTTTAGAAATTATAAAACTTCTAATGATTTACTTTATTTTTTTATGTGCATTGGTGTGAAGGTGTCAGATCCCCTGGAAGTGGTTGTAAGCTGACATGTGGGTACTGGGAATTGAACCTGGGACCTCTGGAAGAGCAGCCAGTGCTCTTAACCACTGAGCCATCTCTCCAGCCCTAAAACTTCTAAATAAATAAATAATGAGAAACACGTGAAATACATAAGAAGCCAAAAGGGGCTGTGTGCAGCAGTGTGCTCAGGGAGGCTGAGGCTGGGCAGGAGGATCATGGTGTCTACAAGTTCAAGATGACCTGGGTAGCACAGTGATTCCCCATCTCAAAAATGAAAGGAAAAAAGTGAGAATATACAAAACAGCCAACCTTACAATGTAAAGACTAATTTAATATTTTTATTAGACATCTTTAATTGTGTGAATACAGGATTAAGGATATTGCTAGACATGGTGGCGCACGCCTTTAATCCCAGCACTTGGGAGGCAGAGGAAGACAGATCTCTGTGAGTTCCAGGCCAGCCAGGACTATATGAGATCTGTCAGAGTCCAGCTCCAACCTGTGGAAGGGTTCTTGGGGGGAGCAGAAAGGAATGAAGAAGTATTAGATAGAAATATAGACTGAGACGAGAAAGACAGAGACACAGGATAGCTTCGGGAGGGTCCTGGGTCAATACCCAGTCCTCTTGAGATTTATTCTAATGGGGTTTTTATACACTACCAAGGGGAGAGGCAAAAGACCTCCCCCTTTCAAGATCAAAGTACAACGTACAGCCAAGTGTAGACCCTTCAGAACACCTGGTAACCACGCCTGTGGCCAAATCATCCCATTATGCAGCCCTGCTAGGTGAAGCAAGCTCAGATTCTCTGACCTTGAGTAAGGCTTTACTAGGGAGCCTCTGTGGAACCCCACAGAGATCTTGTCTCAAAAAACAAAACCCCAACAAAAGATATTGAGACTTCTAGCATGTTTTCTCCTTCTCTCCTGGCTCATTCCCTCTGGGGTAAGCCAGCTGACTCCGTCCAGCGGCTGTTAGGAAGTGGAGCCGCTGACCAGCCACCAAAGAACCAAGACCTTTAGACAGAAGCCCCAGGGGTGAGGCTGGAAGCCAACAATCCAGCCCCGTGACATTTTCAGAAGACCAAAGCACCAGGCAGCATCCTGTGCAACCTCATGAAAGCGTGCCAGGACTACACTGGCAAGTCTCTTGACTTCCAGAAAGTAGGTGAGATAATCATTTCCTTTCCAGATTGATTTCAAAGATAACAGAAACAAAGCAAAAATCATAGACGTGAAGGGAGAACAGTAAAAAGGAGGAAGTATGGACCAGAAACTAAGATTAAAGTCAACAGTGAAAACGATGGCTACTACAAGGCAAAGGAACATAAATCATAGGACAATGAGTGGTGTAATATGTTACTAATGTAGACATTCAGAAATCAAAGGTCAATAAGGGATAAACATAGCGAAGTGAACGAAGCTAGGTGCAGTGGCTCACGCCCTTACCTACAGCATTTGAGAGGCAGAGGCAGGCAGGTCTCTGTCTGTTTTAGGCCAGCCCGGACTATGGAGTGAGAGCCAATCTAGAAAGGAAATAGGTGAAGACAAACTAAACATATAGGAAAAGCAAGCAAGGACAAAAAAAAAAAATAAATAATGTTAGACAAAGTAGAACTTCAGATGAAAAGCTCCACTAAGGAAGGGAGAGCTACTACCCAGGAAAAAAAAATATCAGCAATAATAAAAATATAACAAGTTAGCTAAGTACATGATATCATTGATTGGCCTATAATGAGAAAGAAAAGTACAATTAGAGTGGAGGGTTTTAACTCACTCATGCCACTGACGATCGAGTAGACAATGGATAGTGCAGGGAGCCCTGACCTAATATAATTTGTGACATAGAACATTATCCCAGACTTTATATTCTGCAAACAACAGCTACACATATGTTCAAGTATATAAATTGGAGGGAAAAAAAAAAAACCAGGTTACAGAGAAAAATCTCACTAAAGGCAATAAAGAAAGCATTCTATGGTTCCTGTTTTCAGTCTACAATTACACACTGGTGGCAGAAATGGATTCTTGGGAACAAACTTCACAATCCTATACATAAATAAGTTCCTCACAAGTAAGAGCCTGCACAGGAAGAAAAAAGAATGGAAAAATGTGGAGGTGGGGTTAAAGGGGCAGGGAGGTGGGGGAAGTGTAGAAAGAGACCGCTGGGGCCAGACAGATAGCTCAGCTGCTTTGAGCATTTGCTACTTTTGCAGAGGACCCAGGCTCCATCCCCTGCATGTAAGACTATCTGTAATCCATTTCCAGGGGATCCAATGCCCTCTTCTGGCCTCCAAGGGCACCACACACACACATGCATACACACACACACACACACACACACACACACACACACACACACACACACACACGGTGCACAGACAAACAAACACATAAAATAATAACAAAGAAACCTTTTAAAAAGAGAGTGCTTGTCATACTGGGAGCCTATGGTGAGTGTTAGTAATTGTTATTTGTTGCCTTTTTAAAGATAATAATGGGGGCTAGGCTGGAGAGATGGCTCAGCGGTTAAGAGCACTGACTGCCCTTCCCAGAGGTCCTGAGTTCAATTCCCAGGAACCACATAGTGGCTTACAACCATCTGTAATGAGATCTGGCGCCCTCTTCTGGCCTGCAGGCAAACATGCAGATAGAATCCTATGTACATAATAAATAAATAAACTTAAAAAAAGAAAAAAAGATAATAATGAAGGGCCAGCAAGATGGCTCAGTGGGTCAAAGCACCTGCCACCAAGTACACATGCCCCACATACACAAAATAAGTAATGTAAAAAACGTTTTAAAGCAATTTAAAAACTAATAACGAAAATATCAAACTAGCTGGGCAGTGGTGGCCATCCCTTTAACCCGAGCACTTGAGAGGCAGAGGCAAGGACATCTCCGAGACCAGCCTGTTTTAGAGCAAGTTCCAGAACAGTCAGGGTTACACAGAGAAACCCTGTCTTGAAAAAAAAATTTTTAAATAAAAATAAAGTATCAAACTAAATCTTTGTGATAACTGAAATCACTATTTTGAAGAATATGTAAAATTTTAAATGGTACTTAACATTTTAAAATATTTGTTTGTTTGTTTGTTTGTATGGACATGCATGCCATGGCGTATGTAAAGAGGTCAGGGAAGAGCCTAAAAGAATCCATCTTTTCCTGTCACCAAGAGGGCCTGGGATCAAGCTCAGGCTTCCAGGCTTGGTCCTCTGAGACATCTTGTTGACCTAGTATAACTTTTTAAAAGTTAAAAAAAAAAGAAGTTATATTAAAAGCATCAATAGTCTCACATGGAAATCCACGCCTGTAATCCGCTTCTTGGGCGTCAGAAGAAAGAGACTCAAGAGTTCAAGGTCACCCTCAGCTATGCAGCGCATTCTAGGCCAGTCTAGACTACAAAAGTTGTCTCAAAACAAACACTGAAAACATGTGGGGATATATTGTGTACCCTAATAAAATTTGCCTGAAGATCAGAGGACAGAACAAGCCACTAGATTAAACATAGAGGCCAGGCCGTGGTGGCACACACCCTTAATCCTAGCACTCAGGAGGCAGAGATCTGTCTGGATCTCTGTGAGTTCAAGGCCACCCTGGACTACATGAGATTGACTCAATCTAGGAGAGAAAACAGCGCCAGGCAGTGGTGGCACACGCCTTTAATCCCAGTACTAGGAGTCACATGCCTTTTATCCCAGGAAGTGATGGCTGGGTGGAGAAAGGTATATAAGGCATGAGGAGACAGGAACTAGAGATTTTTCAGGCTGAGGAGTTGGTGAGGTAAGAGGTGGTGGCTGTGGCTTGTTCCTTTGTCTCTCTGATCTTTCAGCATTTACCCCAATATTCTGGCTCCTGTTTTTTTACTAAAAGACCATTTAGCAATTTGTGTTACAAAAACAAAGTCCCTAAAAAAAATAGATCTTTAGACCAAGAAAAAAATTAATTTGAAAATAAAAATGATTTGATTATGTAAACATTAGGAAATAGACAAGTCTCCAGAAAATCTAATTGAAAAGAGAAAATATATGCAAAATATTTGAAACAAGGAGGTAAATAATATACAAACACATTTTAAAAAATTTCTTCTCTAAGGGCATTTTTTTTTCTTCCACTATCTTTCCTTTGAAAGATCCCTTCAAGACCAAACAATTTCTGGAAATCAAACATATTTCCAGATCATAAATACAATACAAAAATAAAAAAACCAAAAAACAGATGAATGCAACCCAAAGCTTACATTTCTCTGAGTGTTGCAAACTAAATACAAGAACTATATGCCCAAACCAACTGAAATGACTGGATTTTAAAGAGTCTTTAGTGCGTCCAGAAGCTGACAAGAAAAGGAAAGTCTGCTGGCTGGGTTACACCTGCCCCAGGGCATTACTGGCTGAGTGATGTGTCTCAGTTTACTACTTTGAATTCATTTATTTAAGTTTTTGAGACAGCGTCTCACCATGCTATAGCCCAGGCTGACCTCACACTGACTTCTCCTGCCTCTGCCTCCCTCGTGGTGAGACTCCAGGTGTGCATGACTATGACCTTCTTCTTAGGAAGAATAAAAACCTGATGATGCTTTCCTGAGCCTCCCCTGTGCGCCAGCCTAGGGTCTGGAACAAGCTAGGTGAACACTCTACGACCCATGTGTGCCTCCAGTCCATGACTTGTCTGTTATGATGACTGAAGACCTTTTAGGCTGGGCCTCTGTTTTACCCTTAAAAAGTTGGGCACATTTACAAAGTGAAAACTAATGGACAATGGGGGAGTGCTGAAGGCATGCTGTGAACTCTCTTCTGTTTATCTGATTCCTCTGCTTACTGCTCTGTGCCACTAGGAACATTAATAATATATCCTTTCTTTCATTAATTTTTTTTTCAGCAGGGCATAGTGGAGCACACCTTTAGTTCTAGCACTCCAGAGACAGAGGCAGAAGGATCTCTGTGAGTTCGAGGCCAGTCTGTCTGGTCTACATAGTTCCACGACCAGTCAGAGCTACATAGTGAGACTCTGTCTTGGAAAAAAACAACAACAACAAATTTTTTTTGCATGTGTGATGTGCCAGTGTGTGTTCCCATGTATAGGAACACAAGTATGTGAGTATGCACAGGTGTACACATATATGTGGAGGCCCAAAGTTGAGGTTAGGTGTTCTCCTCAATTGCTCCCCACTTTATTTATTCTAGATAGTGTGGCCACCCAGCTTCCCCCGGGGATCCTTGGTCTCTGCTTCCTGAGAACTGGGATCACAGAGGAGCTAGCACACCTCCCCAGTTTGTCCTGTGAGCTCTAGGGATCCCAACTCTGGTCCTCACTTTTACATCACAAGCACTTTATCCTCTGAGCCCTCTTCAGCCACAGTGATGTATTTATTATTAAAACAGTCCTGAAGGAGCAATAATTGAATAAACAATAATCAACAATGTTTTAGAAGTAAAGAAAAATTCAATTCCAGGCCAGCCTGGGCTGCAGAGCAAATCCCAGGCCAGCCAGGGGTGTATAATGAGACCCTGTGTCGAGAAGGAGAGAGGGGGAGGGAGAGAGAGGAGGAAAGAAGGGAGAAGGAATTCAATTCACTGGTGGAAGAGACCCTATTAATTTCAAGCACAGTAAATTAAAAACAGTATCTAGGCCCACTATGGACAAACTACAGAACAGAAGCAAAACTAGATAAAACAAAACAAAGTGATAGAGAGCTGGGCAACAATTTTAAAAAGACCTCGGAGTAGGGAGAGATGGCTCAGCGGCCAAGAGTACATGTTGCTCTTTCCACAACTTGAATTTGATTCCCAGTTCTCATGTTGGGCTACTCACAACTACATGTAACTCCAGCTCCAGGGGATCCAATACCTCCTTCTGGTTTCCATGGGTGCTCACAGACGCAGCCATATAATTTAGAAAATAATAGCATAATTTTTCAAAAAGACCTGACTTGTGTCACAGTAAGAATGACAGATGACTTATCACTAATAATAACAGAAGCTACAAGGTAGTGAGATGATAATAATACTTGAAGATAGTTTAGGTACTATGAGAAATGATTGTCAACTCTTTGATCAGTGTAGACTTTTCCTGATCAGGTTCTTTGATCAGGAAAAATAAGTTTTAAAAATAAAGAGTAAATGGGGCTGGAGAGATGGCTTAGCAATTAAAACTGTGTCCTGTTCTTGCAAGACCCAAGTTTGGTTCCCAGCACCCATGTCAGGTGGCTCACAACTGCCTGTAACTCCAGCTGCAAAGGATGGCCTCTGAGGGTACATGCACACATGTGCACATACACACAATTGGAAATAAAGCGAAATTTCTTTTTTAGAAAAGTAAACAGAGACATTTTCTAAATACACAAAAGCAGTAGTTTGGCTCTGCAGACCTTGAGTCTACATATTCCATAGAAAGAAATCATCATATGACAGATGTGGGCTTTAAAATATAAGAGAATGATACAAAGTGTGGTGGCACACACCTTTAATCTCAGCACTTGGGGTTTCAGAGGGCAGAGGCAGGTGGATCTCTGTGAGTCTGAGGTCAGCCTGGTCTACAAAGTAAGTTCCAGGACAGCCAGAGCTGTTACACAGAGAAGCCATGTCTCTAAATAAATAAATGAAATGAAATAAAATATAAGAGACTAATGATAGGTGTGAGAGTTCATGTCTGTAAGCACACTTTCAAGACTGAAACAGAAGGATTGTCATTTCTGGGCCAGCCTGGGCTATCTGGTAAACTCTCGTCTCTCAAACAGATTTAGAAGAAAAGGAGGAGGAGATGAGGAAGAGGAGAAGGAGGAGAAGAAGGAGGAGGAGGGAGTCAAACAAAGCCAAGGTGGTGACCACATGGGCAAATCCAAACAGTGGCCACATGAAAGTGTAATAACAATAATAATCGTGCCTCACGAAGTTTAGAAAAAGAGAGAAAGCACTGAAAAGTTCCGCATGCAAAATTTGGGTGTGTGCCTGGGGCTTAAGTGTCTGAGTGTCTGCTGGGAGGAGCTGTGATTGTGGGCTTGCAGCTAAAGGTCATCTTCAACTCCGCAGCAAGTTCAAGGCCACGCTGGGCTATATGAACTTCTATCAAAAATAAAATACCCTAAAAAAAAAAAACAACAAAAATAAGACTGTATGTTCTTTACTAAGGATATATCCTCCAAAAGATGATTAGACAGCAAGAGGATAGAAAATGTAGAGTGTATGTCCAGAGCCAGACATGGTGGCACACACCTGTGATTTTAGCACATGGAAGGTAGAGGTACGGGGACCCAGAGTTCACGATCTGCTTTGACTACACAGAGAGTTCAAAGCCAGCCTGGGCTACATAAAACCCTGTCTCAAAAAACCAGTAAGTAAATAAATAGAACTCATGAAAAAAAATATAATTATACTGTTTGAGAGAACAATAGCATAAGATACAAGAAGAAATTACTGCCTTATCAGAAGAAAACAGTCCAAAAATGAGTGAGTTAAATACTTATCTTGTTGTGGTGGTTTGAATAAGAATGACCCCCATAGGCTCATATATTTGAATGTTTAGCCTCAGTTGGTGGGGCAGTTTTGGAAGGATTGGGAGGTGTGGCCTTGTTAGAGGAGTTGTGTCACTGGGGGTGAGCTTTGAGGTTTCCAAAGCCCATACCATTTCCAGTTAGTTCTCTCTCTCTCTCTCTCTCTCTCTCTCTCTCTCTCTCTCTCTCTCTCTGCCTCCTGCTTGTGGAGAAGATGTGCACCACCCCTGCCTGCCTTGTTCTCCACCATGACAGTCATGGACTCACCTTCTAGAACCATGAGTCTCAATAAGCTCTTTTTTACAAGTTGTCTTGGTCCTAGTATCTCTTCATAGCAAAAGAAAAGTAACTAAGACACTTAGGAAGTTGAAAAGAATAAAATAAACCCAAAGGGAATAGGAAGAAGACAACCAAGTATAGCGGCTCCTGGTTACAATCCCTGCAATTGAGTTCAAGGCCAGCCTACACCAGAGGGTAAAGCCTAGGTCAAGGCTTAAGGGGTGGGGGGGAAGCTAGATATGGTGGTGCACACCTTTAATCTCAACGCTCAAGAGGCAGGGAAAGGAGGCGCTCTGTGAGTTCAAGGCCAGCCTGCTTGCCCTCGATCTTGCCATTCTTTCACAGGCATTAGAGCCTACTTCTTCAGGATTCCAGCAAATACTGAAGCCAGCTGAGACAGCCAGCCTTGTGCACTGAACAACTACTGAATTCTTGAACCTTCCACTGTTGCACAGATATTGTTGGATTAGCTGGACCACAGCCTGTGAGACACTCTAATAAATCCTGTGTGCGTGTGTGTGTGTGTGTGTGTGTGTGTGTGTGTGTGTGTGTGTATTCATCCTATAAGTTGTTTCTCTAGAGAACCCTGACCAATACAGGATATAAGTAAGTACCTGAATGAATTCCAAGGAAAAATAGACAACTGGATTTTAAAAAAGATATCATTGCAATATATGAAAACAGAATTCAGTACAACTAGAAATGCTGACTAAAACCCAAACTAAAATTGTGCTGGAAATTAAAAAGTCTAATAATTCAAATAAAAATCTAAGTGGAGAGCCTCAGCAGTGCAGTGGCTCAGGGGGAGGGCAGAAAACCAGGACTTCAACACTGATCCATTCAGTCAAGACAGTCAAGTTTTTATAACATGAACAGAAAATGCAAGGTCTTTGAGATATCACGAGAAGACCAAATCTATGGGTCATGGGCATAGAAGAAGAGCTCCATGAAAATGGCATAGAAAGGATTTTCAATATAAGCATTGTGGAAAATTTCCTGACTCTAGGGAAAGAAAGGCTGATTCAAGTACAAGAGGTACATAGAACTTTAAATAGTCAGGACCAGAAAGGAAGCTCTCATATCATGGTATGTTTTAAATACTAGACATATTTGTATTGCAATTTGAAACCATATTCCTTACATACAAAAGAAGTATATGAGAGCTGCAAGTGAGAAATACCAAGTCACATATAAAGGCAGGCCCACCAGAGCAACAGCTGATTCTCCAACAGAAACTTCGATAGCTCAAAGGGCATGGAAGGACGTTATTCAAGTTCTGAAAGACAACAATTGCCAATCTAGGGTACTATACCTAGATATGGTCTGCTTAGTGAGTTCCAGGCCAGTCAGAGCTTCATAGTGAGACCCTGTCTAAAAAAAACAAAACAAAACAGAAACAAAAATAGTGGGAAGTATTTACCATGCAAGCATGAGGACCTGCCTTTAATCTCCAACTTCCACATAAAAAATAATCTGGGTATGAAGAGGCATTGTTCTAATTCCAGCGTTGGGGAGGAAAAGACACAAGGATCCCTTCAACTTGCTGGCCAGCCAGTCTAGACCAATCAAGAAGCTTTAGATCCAGTAAGGGAGTCTGTCTCAAAAATAAAGTGAAGAGTAACTGAGGAAGACAACCATCAACCTCTGACTTACACACACACACACACACACACACACACACACACACACACACACACAAGCAAAACCCTCAAAACAATGAGAAAATATTTAGCAGGGTGTAGCCATGTATATTTGCAGACCAGGCATAAGAACAAATTCTAGGCTAGCCTGGACCGCTTAGTGAAACTCTATCTCAAAAATAAAATTAAATATGTCTAGGGATATAGCTCAGTGCTAGAGAGCTACCAAGCACACAGAAGGCCCTGAGTTCAATCCTCACTCTACACACTACCCCTAAAAAGTTATTTACTCCTTAGATATCCATTTCTGGAAAAGTAGACCCACAACCAAATGTTGAAAATTTTCACAGCAATTACCTGCTTTCAACAAATTTATAATCAGTTTCCTTTTTTTTTTTTTACAAGTGTATATGCAGATCAGAGGTTGATAATTTTGGGTCTCCCCCACCACCCTCTACCACCACCTCACACACACCCTTGTTATCAACATTGTCTTCTTTTCATCCTCCTCCTTCCTCTCCCTCTCCTTTTCCTTCTTCTTCTTCCTTCCTTCCTTTCTTCCTTCCTTCTTTCTTCTCTCTCTTCTTTCTCATCCTTCTCTTTTTCTTTGACAGAGTCTCTTACTGAACTTGGAGCTCACTGATAGGATAAGACTAGCAGGCTAGGCTCCCAGGATCCTCCTGTCTCTGCCTGCCCAGCATGAGGATTACAGGCATATACTAATAGGTTTTCTACCAATGCAGTAAGCTGGATTAAACTAAATTGAAAAAGTGTAACAACAGGGGTTTTTTTTGAGCAAAACAACTCCCAGGTGAGTTCTCCAGTCCCAGAGATCACAGCCGGAGAAGTCATGCCCACAAATGAAAGCAAGGAGATTTTATAGGCTGTAGGCAAGGGGTGATGACGTGTCCACCACAAGCTGGGTTAGTGCCCAAGTATGGTCAAAAGCCGAACACTTAGGCAGGGACTTGAACTGCTGGTGGCAACAGGGGAGGAAGTTGCAATGGTCCCCAAGAATGTGGAACTGGGCTTTTGGTGCCTTTTCTTTGTTGGAGACTCTCTTAGAGAGTGGAGTTTGGAGAGAGAGAGAGAGACAGAAATGGGACTTTCTGGATTATTCAGGAGTGAGCTGGGGGTTCCAACTGAACATACACCACCATGCCTGGCTATTTTTCACAGGAGTTTTGGGGATCTGAACTTGTCTTCATGTTTGTGTGGCAAGTACTTACTGAGCTGTGCTAATTTGCTGAGTTCTACTGATTGCAGCCCTGTGGACTGAGAACTAGAAACTATTAATAGTTTTATTCATGGTTCACTTAAATTATTCATTTATTTACCTATGTTTATGTATTTGGGTGTTTTGCTTGTATGTATGTCTGTGTACCACACGCACACTTGGTGCCTGAGAAGGCCAGAAGACAGTGTCAGATCCCCTAGGACTGGAGTTAAAGATGGTTTCGAGTTGCCAGTTGCCATGTGGACTTAGGAGTTGAACCCAGGTCTCTGGCAGAGCAGCCATTGCTCTTAACTGCTAAGCTGCCTCTCCAACCTGGCTTATTTATTTTCGGGTCAATGTTTCAATCATCCCAGGCTAATGAACCTGCTCTGCAGTCGAGACTGACTTTGAACTTGGGATTCTCCTCTCTCCGCCTTCCAAGAGCTGAGTTTACAGACACACACTACCATCCTGGTGTATCTGCTGATGGTTTTAAAATCCAGAAATCCCTGACAGAAGTGTACTTAATAAGGAACTAAAGAGGTGAGCAAAGATGTTCACCGTGTCACAATTTACAGCTGTGAAAGAGGCAGCTTTTCATAAGTTGTCAGCTCAATGAAATTTCAGTTACCTAGCCTAGAGCAGAGCAGGAAAAGGACACTACAGAAGCATTACACTGGTGATCTCTAAAAAGAAATCCATGTGTGTCATAATAGACTGTTTAAAAATGGACTCTGGAGGGGGGAGAGAATGCCCCAGAGTTGAAACGAGGTATAAAGACTGGAGCATAAAATACTTTTTCCTTTCTTTTGCTGTCTTAAGAATTAACAATAAGAAAAGAAAAGGAAGTGCCCTCCTGACCTTGTCTCCAGCCTTCGCTGCTGCGAACTCACCCTGAACTCCAGTCAAGACTTTAGAATCAGCTGCACAGAAGTGGGACCAGCTCTTGGGTTTCTCTTAGAAGAATGGGAAGACCATGTGTGGGAGGATCAGGATGGGAAGACCATGTGTGGGAGGATCAGGATGGGAAGACCATGTGTGGGAGGATCAGGATGGGAAGACCATGTGTGGGAGGATCAGGATGGGAAGACCATGTGTGGGAGGATCGGGATGGGAAGACCATGTGTGGGAGGATCGGGATGGGAAGACCATGTGTGGGAGGATCTCAAGTAGAAGTCAAGAAAAGATCCATTTGGCAGAAATAAACTCAGACCTCTAGAAAAAGAGCAACATCTAAGACAAACCTTGTCTGGGTAGTTTTATGTCAACTTGACACAAGCTAAAGTCATCTGAGTGGAGAGAACCTCAATTGAGAAAATGCCTCCATATAATGGGGCTATAGGCAAGCCTGTAGGGCATTTTCTTAATTAGTGACTGATGGGGAAGGGTCCAGCTCATTGTGGGTGGTGCTGTCCCTGGGCTGGTGGTTCTGGGTTGTATAAGAAAGAGGGCATGGTGACACATGCCTTTAGTCCCAGCGCTCAGGAGGCAGAGGCAGGTGGAGCTCTGTAAGTTTAAGGCCAACCTGGTCTACAAATTGAGTTCCAGGACAGCCAGGACAATTACACAGAGAAATCTCTCTTCCAAAAAAAAATTAAGAAAGGTTAAAAAAAAAAAAGCTATGATGAGCAAGCCAGTAAGCAGCACTCCTCCATGGCCTGCTTCCAGGTAATAGGTTTTCTGCATTGCAATAATAGGTTTCTCAGCTGATGCAGTAAGCCAGATCAAGCTGAATTGAAAAAGTAAAAGAACAGGTTTATTTGAGCAAAGCAACTCCCGGGTGAGTTCTCTAGTCCCAGAGATTGAGGCAGGAGAAGTCACATGCCCAAACTAAAGCAAGGAACTTATATAGCCTATGGGGGAAGGGTGATGACATGTCTACCACGAGCTGGGTTTGTGCCCGGGAATGATCAAAAGCTGAGCTCTTCAGGTGAGGACTTGGGCTGTGGCAACTTCAGGGGAGGAGCTACCTGAGTCACCAAGAACTGGGCTTTTTGGTGCCTTTTCTTTCTTGGAGATTGTCTGAGAGGGTGAAGTTTGCAGAGAGAGGAATGGGGCTTTCTAGATCAAGCAGGAGTGAGCCGGAGGGTCCAGCCCCAAATCCCAACCTTTTGGGGCTTATGGGCACCATTTCAAATCTGGCTACTTCCTGCTAGCATGGGACAACATGGGGAGGGGGCGTCAGGAGTCAGTGGGCTCATGCTCAATGGGAGTTATGGGTGAAGAAGCATTCAGTTAACCAACACCCTGGAGACCTCACAAACTTTTTCCAGCAGGAACAAGTTGCTAAAACTGCTGGAACAGATTTACACCTTGGTGTGATAGCAAAGGCTATGGATTTGGGTTAAAAGGCAAGAATATTTTGAGGGAAAAATATAACCCAGAAGACAAAAGAGACAAAGGTGAATGAGCAAGATACAAGAGTAGATAGGCTTGACCATCATGGACTCTCATTGGGACATTCTGGAAAACCAGAGGGTGGAGGGTCCCAGTTGCTGGACAGACCATTCATTCTGGGTAGGTGCCCACTTGAGCCTGAGAGGTGGTACCAGCACTGACGTCCCAGGAGCTTGGCAGCTGAAGGGGTGGTGAGGATCACAGTGTAGGGTCCTGTCCACTGAGGCTCTAGAGACTTAGGAGATAACTGCTTGAGAAGTACCCAGTCCCCAGGGGAGAGTGGGACGGGCTCAGGAGCAGTTGGGTCCATTGACTTGGGGGCAGGGAGATAGCTGTCAGCTTGTGAACAAAGAAGGGATTGTAGAAGGGAAGGGTAGGGTAGATACCCCTCCAGTGGAGGGGTCTGGGCCGGGAGGTGGTGGTTAAGGAGGAATGGCTTTCTATAAAGGAGCTCAAAAGGACTTTAGTCTGTAGGAGAGTGTGGGTAGCCCGGAGGCAGGGAAGGGCAATGGAGAGGAGGGAGGGCCAAGACAACCTGAGTTCAATAGAGAACTTAGTGAGTTGCTGTTGGATGAGTCTGTTGACCATCTCAACCTTTCCTGAGGATTGTGGGCAATAGGGGATATGAAGTTTCCAAGAGATGTTGAGGGCTTCAAACATGAGTTCAATAATCCTGGAAGTAAAAGCTGGGCTGTTGTCCTTTTGGATGATCTATGGCATTCGAACTGAGGGATGATGTGTTCAAGGAATACCTGAGACACCACATCTATGGTTTCCCTGGAGGTAGGAAATCCAAGCAGATATACTGAGAGAAGAAAGGAGAGGAGGGAGAGACGCCAGTCGCTGCCTAAGGAGCAGCAAGATGCCAGCAGACTGGTAATGCCACGGCCACGTGGCAACTTTTAGATGAATAGAAATGGGTTAAGTTATAAGAGCTAGCTAGCGAGAAGCCTGCCATAGGCCATACAGTTGATAATTAATAATTAAGCCTCTGAATGATTATTTTATAAGTGGTTGAGAGACTGTGGGGCCAGGTGGGACCAGGTGGGACCGGAGGAACTCGGGACCTCAGGGCCGGGCAGGACTGGAGAAACCTTCTAGCAACATGATGGGACACTGTCCAACCCTCAGGTATACAATATGAATCCCAACAGATATCTAAAGCAAAGAAAGTGAAGATGTATCCTGGGACGTCTCCATAACAGTACGACATGAGCACACAGGACAGAGGGAGCAGTGGAGGAATGACTTTCTTAAGCTGTACTGAAAATGTCAATACATGATGGAGGGTGACCTGTAAGAAGTCAAAGGTATATACGTAATCCTGAGGAAAAGAGGATATGTCTTAGAAATGGGATAAAAGTAATAAGCTAATAATACAAATAAAATGGAACCATAAGAAAAATCCAGAAGTCAGGGTGGTGGTGGCACATGCCTTCAATCACAGCACTTGGGAGGCAGAGGCAGGTGGATCTCTGTGAGTTCAAGGTCAGCCTGGTCTACAGAGAAAGTTCCAGGAGCCAGGAATACACAGAGAAACCCTGTCTCAAAAAACTAAAATATATATATGAAAAAGAAGAAGCCATAAGATGAGTATGTGCTGTAGGTCTGTAATCCCAGCACTCCAGAGCCTCAGGCAGGGGGATTGTGAGCTCAAAGCCTTCCTGGGCTACATATAAGACTGTTTAAAAAAGGAAAGAAAATTTCCAAAAGAATGCATAGAAACAGGGGCTGGAAAGGTGGCTCAGTGGTTAAGAGCACTGGCTGCTCTTCTGGAGGAATCTGGTTCAATTCTCAGCACCCATAGGGCAGCTCACATCCATTTGTAACTCCAGTTCCAGGGGACCTGGCAGTCTCACACAGAAGTACATGCAGGCAAAACACCAATGCACATAAAGTAAAAATAAACAAATTATTTTTTTTAATTTCAAGAATGCATAGAAACAAAGGAAGCAAGGAGACAAACAAAATCAACACATCAGGTGGCACACACCTGTTCATCCAGCCCTGGGGCTAGAGGCTGAGGCAAGAGGATCAGTAGTTAAAGGCCAGTTAAGACCACATAGGAAGTTCAAAGTGAGCCTGGACTGTGTAATGAGATCCTGTTTCAGAAGCAACAACAACACACACATACACACAGAGAGAAAAATAAAACCCATAAAGTGACAATACTCCTTCCCCCAAACTGCTCTCCCCAAATGGAGTCAGGAGTAGTGATGGGTGAGGGGGAGGAGGGAAGAGAGACTGGTGAATATATAGATGCAGACCAGAGCAGGACAAACTGTGCCTCACATCAAGGGTGGCATCCAGAATACTGTCCTCTTTGCCAACAGTTTGCCAAACCCCAACTTCCACAGAGCCATGTAATGAACCCACACAGGGTTGTATTATGGCAGAAAAGTCTTGAGTTGGGAGAACCGATTTTTTTGTTTGTTTGCTGTTGTGTGGGTAGTGAGCACGTCTGCCTATTGCTCTGGTGGGAGACAAAATATTTATCCACCAAGGCTGTTTTGCAAATAAAAATCCTTGAAAAGATTGTCTGGCACAAAGGGCAGTCAGTTCTTTGCATGCAATACATGCAGAAATGCAAAGGACTTATGAAGAATGGTCTCTACCTGATGATGATAGATTTAAGCTAACTGTATTAATAACTATGCTCAGGGTAAACCACATACCTCAATGAAATGCAGTAATTGTTAGGCTGGACACAAATAACATATGGTGGTAACACCTTGCTTATTAAGACAGAGAATAAGGGCTGTGGGTGTAGCTCAGTTGGTAGTGGCACGTGTGGTTAGTATACTGAAGCCTCAGTCTTGAATTAACTAGTGTGGTAGTATAGCACACACCTCTAAGCCCAGGTGGAGGCAGAAGGTGCAGGAGTTTTAGGTCATCCTTGGCTATGCACCAAGTTTGAGGCCAGCCTGGGTTACATGAGACTTCGTCTTAAAAATAAAAAGACAGAAAATTATCAAGGATCTATGGGAGCTGAACACTACCAGCCAATTTCATCTACCAATATCTGTATAACTGTTCCCTCAAAGAACACACACTCTTTTTAAGTGCATGTAGAATAGTCAGCATTCTGTTGCTGTAAAGAGACACCATGACCACAGCAGCTCTTATAAAAGAAAGCATTTAATTGGGGCTTGCTTACAGTTTCAGAGGTTTAGTCCATTTTCAGTATGCCATCAAGGCCAAACCCTGTACCAGGCAGCCAGAGAAACCCCCAGGAGGCCCCTCACCCACCCGGCCATAATTACATCCTACCTCTCTGGTTCTTCCATCCAAAACCCTCTCTCCACCTCATCTTACTACTTCCTGTCTCCTCTCTGTCTACAATCCTCCAAACCTCTATGGTTAATTTTGGCCAGCTAGTGGCTAGGCCCCACCGTCTGACTCCAAGCAAGCCTTGTTTGTCAGAACACAATCAAAATATCACACAACACACCAACAAGGCCACGCCTACCCCAACAAAGAAAAGATATTGAAAGAGACAGGAGAGAGACATCAAGACACGTACAGAGGCAGGCCCATTGGAACAGCCAGAGTTGTCAACGGAGAAATGTTATTTCAAAGTGTGAAGAGCAACTCTTGTCTAGACTACTACACCCAGCAAAGCTATCTATAACAACTGAAGGAGAAAAAACCCAGGGGTCTTATTCAACTGTAAAGAAAAATGAAGTGGAAAATTTTATAGGAAAATAGAACGAGCTAGAAAATATTATATGAAGTGAGGCAATCCAGGCCCAGAATGACAACTTTTTCTCATATGTGGATTCTAGCTTAAAATGCTTAGATTTGTGTTTTAACTTTTTTATTTAAGTGTTCATGGGAGGAGGGGAATATGTATGTCATGGTGTGTGTATGGAGGTCAGAGGACAACATTCAGAAGTCAGTTGTCTCCTTCCACCATGGGTTCCTGGATCAAACTCAGGTCATCAGGCTTTTACCTGCTGAGCCATCTCACCAGCCAGATTTGTGTGTTTAATTTGGAGTGTCTAATAGAGGTCAGGAAAGGTCCATGAGAGGGAGGATGGATATTAGAACATATGTGACATGTAAATTAGAACACATGTGATATGTAAGTAGAAGTATGGAAGACTGAGGGTGGGCATGGAAAGATTAAAGAAGGGGGTGAGAGACAGGGGAACCCAAACTAAGGATATATGAAAAAAAAAAACTTATAGGAACCCATTACCTTGTAAACTAATAATTTTTTTATACATTTGAACAGTGGTATCCTGTATGTGTGGGTAATGCTGCTCTCATAAGTCAAGGGTCATTATTAAATGAGAATTCCTGTGCTGGGTATAGACTATCTTGCTCTAAGTTATTGGTTATAGAGGCCCAGAGGCCTCCAAACAGTACAGGCTAGAACTAGATAAGACCCTACTGTAGAAGATACCACACATTAGTTACAAAACAGAGAACTCCAGCTAGAACTGATGCAGAAACTTCTTCCTACTGGCTAATTTTCATAGTGCCAGAATATATCATACAAGGCACTGGAGAAATAAGTTTCCAGTGGTTGTACCTAGCAATGAATCCTGTAGGATACAACACCAACTTTCAAGGCAAGATGTGCCCACATGTATAATAGTGGCATGACTGTTCTGGGGGTAACCAACTACTTTCCGATTTCTGGACTCAAGGCCTGCTTCACAAGAGGAATTCATTCCTGGTACTGTAAATCTAGCCAAAAACCCATGGTTTAGAAGATCAAAACTCCTGGGGAAATAGAGAATATTGCAGAAAAGGGGGCAGAAAGAATGTAAACTGTAGGTGGAGTTTCTGTGTGCCCCCTCCCACTGCGGTCACTCCCAAATAACCACACAGAGACTTAATATTAATTATAAATGCTTGGCCGGTAGCTTAGGTTTGTCTCCAGCCAGTTTTTACAACTTAAATTAACCCATTTCTATTAATCTATGTGCTTCTCCAAGGCTCCTTACCTCATGTACATACTTCCCATCTGGCTTGCTCTGTGTCTCCTGACATCTCGTTTGCGAATTCTCAGACTCCATCCTTCTTCTTCCCAGCATTCTCTCTGCCCCAAAAATGCTGCCTAGCTATCAGCCAATCAGCTTTTTATTAACAATAAGAGCAGCACATTTTCACAGTGTACAGAAGGATTATTCCACAGCAGTAAATGCCAGAGTACAGGAAGGAGTGAAACACTGTCTTCTGGACATGACATGGTGTTGCACTCATAAACTACAGCAGCTGTGGTCACCTGAGTCAGAGCTGCACAAGGCCAAGCCTGTCAATATTCCAACACGATAGAAGAAGGGATCATGAGTCTCCACTCCTATTGGAGGAGTTATGGACAATCAATGGCTGCTGGGAAAGAGAAGTAACTTTTTTCCAGGGGTATATCCATTGGTAAGTTGTCCATGACCCAGTAAATAACTCTAGATCCATGCAATTAACTCCAATTAAACACAGTGGGTTACAAGACAACAATAAGAAACCCACAAAGTAGGAGGGGATGTGTTGGGAAGATGGGGTTCCAAGGGAGTGGGAGGCAGACAATAAAACATGCAGTCCTATAGAGCAATTCTAAGAATCCATATCATAGGAATAAGTAAACAGACAAAACTGTGTATTACAAAGCCCTCTGCCCTTGTGTGCATGCGTGTGTGTGTGTGTGTGTGTGTGTGTGTGTGTGTGTGTGTGTGTGTGAGTGTGTGTGTTTGCATGTACTCTGAAATTCAAACCCAGAGCCTTGCAGATGCTAGGCAGGTGATCTACTGTCACTGGTAAGCTATATGATGTTTGTTTTGTTTTGTTTTCAAGACAGGGTTTCCATGGCTATGTTGAATCTATTTCTGTAGACCAGGCTGGCCTCGAACTCACAGAGATCTATCTGCCTGCCTCTGCCTCCCAAGTGCTGGGAATAAGGGCATGTGCCACCACTGCCTGGTGCTATATGGTATTTTTATTAGTATTTTTAGGTAGGGTCTCATGTAGCTCTGGCTGGCCTTGAATTCGCTGTGTAGTTCAGGACAAATTTGAATTTCTAACCTTCCTTCTACCTTCCAAGTTCTGGGATTACAGCTATGCACCACCATGCCTGACTTTATTTATTTATTTATTTATTTATTTATTTATTTATTTATTTGTGTGTGTATGTGTGTGTGTGTTTTGGTTTCTTTTTTGAGACACGGTCTTATATGTAGCTCTGGCTGTCCTGGAACTCGCTACATAGACCAGCTGGCCTTGAACTCACAAATATCCACCTGCCTCTGCTTTCTGGGTGCTGGGATTAAAGGTGTGGGCTACCATACACAACTGCAAGAATGCGGAGGTAAGAGGACAGTTTTGAGAAGTCAGTTCTTCCCTTTCACCAAGGAATCTAGGAACCAGACTCCGGCTGTCAATCTTGTATGGCAAGTGCCTTTACCTCCTGAACCACCTCACCAGCCAGCCATTGGTTAATTACTTAATTATAGTATATAGGTTTCATCTGGAGTTTCATTTTTAAAAATTTATTTATTGAGACAAGGTCTCACTATAAAGCTCTAGATCAGTGTTTCTCAACCTGTGGGTAGCGATCCCTTTGGGGATCAATGACCCTTTCACAGGAGTCTCCTAAGATCATCAGAAAACAATATTTTCATTACGATTCATAACAGTAGCAAAACTACAGTTATGAAGTAGAAACAAAAATAATTTTATGGTTGGGGGTCACCACAACATGAGGAACTGTATTAAAGGGTCACAGCATTAGGAAGGTTGAGAACCACTGATCTAGATGCTCTGTAGACCAGGCTGGCCTGGAACTCTGGGAGATTTGCCTGTCTCTGCTTCCCCAGTGCTGCGATTGAAGGTGTGCGCCATCATGCCCAGTCTCATTTTATTGTTTATTGTTTTTTTAATAGGGTTTTCTTATTTCCCAGATGAGTCTTGACTTTCTTAGCTCTAGCAATTTTGTCTGTCTCCCAAGTAGCTGAGACTACAGGAGTGCAGCACTGAATCCAGGTACAAACATTTTAACAGCAACAAATTTAAAACCCCTCCAATACTTACTAATGGGGACAGAGATGTTACTTACATTGAGATACAATAGACAATGTCACAACTGCATAGTGCAGAACCATGTCCAAGTTTATCAGTCTACTTATCCGGAGCCATGCTGTTTTGTAACATTTCTCCATTCTGGGTAAACACTGATGATGCCCATAACTACAGTAATGTGGTTTCCAGAACTAAAGTAAGTAGTTTCTCTAGCTTCCTGCCTGCCCTGCCCTAAAGACCCCAGTAACGGTAACCAAGAGAGACGTTTATCCATCACCTGATGCTCTTTAGCTGAACACTCCCTGGTCATCCCCAGCCACGGCAACTGCAAACTGAGAAAGGATTTACTTCATTGCATGTGAGAATTTTGCCTGCAGGTATGCATGCCTGGTGCCCTCAGAGGTCAAAGGAGGACATTGGATCACCTGAACTGGAGTTAGTGATGTTTGCAAGCTGCCATGTGCTTTCTGCCTCCCCACCCCCACACACCCCTTCTGCCCTCTAACTACTCCAGCCTCTAAATGGATGGGAGACTCTGGTCCTTAGAGACTCCTCTGCAAATTTTTGCCCTGAATAAAGGTCTGCACTGTCATAAGCTGCTTGTCCCTTGTGTGTCTTTCAAAGTCACACACAGATGTAACAGTAGAGGAGAATGATATGGGCAGGGTGGTGGGCTGTAGCATCTGCAGAAAGTTCAAGTAGCCCCTATCCAGACCAGAATGTATTTTTGACAACTTTTACTTGGGAGTAAACATGAGCTAAATTCCCAGAGCTACATGAAAATGGAACTAGAAATGTAAGAACAAGAGGCCGGAGGGATAGGTCAGCAGTTAAGAGCACTGGTTGTTCTTACAGAGGACCTGAGTTTGGTTTCCAGTACCCACATGGTGGGCTGACTGTGACCAGTTCCAGGAGATTTGGTGCCCTCTATTGAGCTCCAGACACACATGTGGTACACAGACATACATGAAGGCAAAAGTCTCACACACATAGAATTAAATAAATTTAAGGAGGGGCTGGAGAGACGGCTCAGAGGTTAAGAACACTGGCTGTTCTTCCAGAGGTAATGAGTTCAATTCCCAGCAACCACATGGTGGCTCACAACCATCTGTAATGAGATCTGGTGCCCTCTTCTGGAGTGCAGGCATACATGGAGGCAGAACACTGTATACATAATAAATAAATAAATAAATAAATAAATAAATAAATAAATAAATAAATCTAAGGAAGAGGAGGAGGAGGTGGTGGTGTTGGGACAATCTGACTTGGGTCACATTGTTTCTCTTTCTTCCTTAAGTCTGGACAGCACCAGGGGAGAGGTTTTCCTGGGTCTCTGTTTTTAAATGGAAAGAGAACTGGTAAAAGCTACAGGCTTCTCAAATATTCAAAGATAGAAGTCCATTCCAGTCTCCTCCCAAGCAAACTGCTGGAGGTGATGGAGAGCTAGATCAACTTGCCTCAGGTCCAAAGAAAAGGCCACAGAGACCACGTACATCTTGGTGGTACCTATGTCCTAACAGCTGTGACACTCAATCCAAGCCAGTTTCATCCCCTTGCCTACAGATTTGAGTGAGCTTTCTTCAGAAGCACTATGAGAACTTACCTTGAACTCTTAAATAGCTAGTTATGCCAATGACCCCTTGGAGAGAAGGAGAGGTATAAAGCTAGACCTGTTTGGTCTAGGAACCCCACTCACCCAAAAAGCCCACACAATGATCATACTCATGAGAATGAGGGAGACTGCCACCCATGAACATGTCAGGGGTATGTATGAGATAGATATGTTCAGCTCAGCCAAAATACCACCCTACTGCCTGACTCCGACATGAGTAATCTTCAATGGTACATTTCTGTGAAGAAATCCTCTGGATCCACCTGTTCTATGCCACCCACCCAGCAAATCTCTCTAACCTTGGAGCCCAGCCTACATCACTACCCAACAGCAGATGCCAAGAGTTGGAATTGCCCAGCCAGTGAGACCTGCTGTGACTACCCCAACCAGAAGTCCTAGCAGTACCAGCTAACAGTTCTGCTGACTAGCAGAGTCTACAGTGGCCACAGGGCAGTTGTAACCCAGATGGTAGTCCCACTCAACACCAGTAGAAAGCAGCCCAGCCAACTAGGAACACACAACAAACTCTGCTCACCCAGATCATCTGGTCCTTCCAGAATCAAATGCTAGACCAAATACTGAAGGTCTACCCTTGCCAAAGACTGTCTCTGTACAGGTCAGCAGAGGGGCTACCTCCTCAATGTACAGACAGCAAGTCGAACACTGGAGAAGACCATGTGATGTAATCAATGTGCTAAAAGACCAGTGTGGTAGGAGGATCAGTTGGAGTTCATCCTTAACTACACAGTGAATTCAGATCCAGTTTGGGCAACATAAGACCCTGTCTTAAAAACAAACCAACAATCTAACAGAAACAAAAATACACAAGACAAGCAAAAAAAAAAAATGTTAAAAAGAAAGAAAAAGCCAACCAGTATCATTTTATCTTTCAGACATGAAAAGTCAAAAACTTTATTATAAAACCATATTGAGAAAAGATAATGACAGATATAAAAACAATAATGACAGATATAAAGCAATTTTATTCCTAGCAAAAGGATTAAAAGAGAATACTGTATATAACTATTGCTAAAATAAGTTGGGATACACACTACAAAATGATATAAACTCAAACATCAAAATTTCCAAAGGACCAGGCATGGTGACACATACTTGTCTGAGGCAGGAAAATCTTGAGTTTGAGGCCAGCCTGTGCTACATAGAGACCCTGTTTCTAAGTAAACTAATAAAATGAAAAGGGAGGAAAAGGGAATGTCTTAGTTAGAGTTTTATTGTTGTGAATAGATGCCCTGGCCACAGCAACTCTTACAAAGGAAAACATTTCATTGGGGCTGGCTTACAGTTCAGAGGTTTAGTCCATTATCGTCATGGCAGGAGCATGGTGGCATGCAGGCAGACGTGGTGCTAGAGGAGCTGAGAGTTCTACATCTGGATCTACAGGCAGCAGGAAGTGACAGTGAGCCACTGGCTAGGCTTGAGCTTCTAAAACCTCAAACCCTACCCCCTTGTAAGACACTTACTCCAACAAAGCCCCACCTCCTAATGGTTACACTCCCTATGGGCCTATGGTGGCCATTTTGATTCAAACCACCACAGGGGATGGTTAGGGAAAAAGAAGTCGAGAGTAAGAGTGTGTGAAAGAATAAAAGAGGGTAATGGGAATGAATGTACTCAAGGTACATTACATAAATGTATGAAAATATCATGATGGTTGGCTCAGTGGGTAAAAGCCCTTGTTCAGCAAACCTGACAACTGAGTTTGATCTCTGGAACCCATAGTGGAAGAAGAGAATGAATTCCTAAAAGTTGTTCTCTGAACTCCACAGGCCCACTATGGCATGTTCACATACACACACACACACACACACACACACACACACACACACACACACACACACACACATTTTAAAAAAATTTTAGCTGGGCAGTGGCAGTGCACACCTTTATTCTGAGCACTTGGAAGACAGAGGCAGGTGGATCTCTGTGAGTTCCATGCCAGCCTGGTCTACAGAGTGAGTTCCAGGACACTCTGAGCTGTTACACAGAGAAACCCTGTCTCAAAAAAACAAAACAGGGGCTGGAGAAATGGCTCAGTGGTTAAGGACACTGATTGTTCTTCCTGAGGTCCTGAGTTCAATTCCCAGCAACCACATGGTGGCTCACAACCATCTGTAATGAGATCTGGTGCCCTCTTCTGGCATGCAGGCATACATGCAGACAGAACACTGTATACATAATAAATAAATAAATCTTTAAAAAAAACAAATTTTAAAAGTTTATCTTTATGTGTATGGTGTGTTGCTTGCATGTACGTATGTATGTGCAACATGTGCATGCCGGGTGCTCATATAGGCTAGAAGAAGACATCAGATGCACTGGAACTGGAGTTACAGGTGGTTGTGAGCCATCATGTGGGTGCTAGGAATTGAACCTGGATTCTCTGGAGGAATAGCCAGTGCTCTTAATTGCTGAGCCATCTCTCCAGCCCCAATAACAATTTTTAAAAAGGGAAATGTCATAATGAAACCTATTATTTTGTACAATTAGCATATGCTAAAATGGTATATGAAAGTATAGAGTTGTAAACAAAGATAAATTGTTTTGAGACTGAAATAGGGTGTATAAGATTTATACTCAGTAATTACAAAGCAAAGATCTTTAGAACTTCAAAACAAAAATAGAAAGGAGGGTTGTGGTTTCTGCTGGGTGGCAGAGCACTCGCTTACCATGACAAAATTCTGGGCTCAATCTCCAGTATGTGTGGGAGGGGTAGGGGAGGTTGGTGAGAAAAGCCAGGAAGGATTTTAAGTTTATCCATACAGAAAACCATCAAACCATAAAGGAAGGGAGAAGCCAAGTGTCTAAAAAATAACCAGACGAAAGTGACAGCTGTAAGGTTTATTTTATTAATATTTATTTTGGTCGTGTATTCATGTGTGAGGGTATGCACAGACCACGGTATGCATGTGGAAGTCAGGGGCATCTTCAGATCTTGGTTATTCTCTTCCAACGTGCTTGAGGTAGTGTCTCTCTTGGTTGCCACTGTGGTCGTTGAGCTTCCAGAGGATTCTCCTGTTCTCATCTCCCATCTTGTCCTAGGAATGCTGAGGTACGGACATCACCACATCCCACCTTCACAGGGGTTAATGGGTCAGAACTCAGGTTGTCAGGTTTGTGCTCAACCTGCTGAGCCATCCTGCCTACCTGATGTAAGGTCCTACCTATCAACAATTAACCTGGCATGTAAATGGATTCAATTCTCCAAAAACACAGGATGGCTATATTAAAACAACAAACAAATAAAAACCCAACTATACGCTACCTGGAAGAGAGTCGCACACAGACTAAGAGTAGAAGAATGAAAAAGACATTCCACACAAATGGAAACCCAGAGAGCAGGAGCGGCCATAGTTACCGTGGACAAACCAAGAAAGATTCAGTGAGAGACCCTGTCTCAAAGGGATAAAGCAGGACACTGGACATCCTCCTCTGGCCTTCATGCACATGGGCATGGACACACACACACACACACACACACACACACTCACAAGAATAACATGACAAACTAAAACAGAAACATAACATAGCAAAATTTATGAGCTACAGCAAAAGCATTTCTTATACAAGCTTAGCACCTTAAACAGATGTCAACTAAAGAAACATCACTCCAGCCAGGCAGTGGTGATGCGTGCCTTTAATCCCAGCACTTGGGAGCCAGAGCCAGGTGGATCTCTGTGAGTTCGAAGCCAGCCTGGTCTACAGAGTGAGATCCAGGACAGGCACCAAAACTACACAGAGAAAGCCTGTCTCAAAAAAGAAAAAAAGAAAAAAGAAAAAAAGAAACTGTAGCTAGAGTTTTTCTGCCTGGCCCACAGTCAGGATAAATCTCTTTCACCTGCCAGTCCCACAGCCGCTCAGACCCAACCAAGGAAACACAGAGACTTCTATTGCTTATAAACTGTATGGCCGTGGCAGGCTTCTTGCTAACAGTCCTTATATCTTAAGTTATCCATTTCCATAAATCTATACCTTGCCACATGGCTCGTGGCTTACCGGCATCTTTACATACTGCTTGTCCTGGCGGTTGCTGGCTGGCAGGCAGTCTCCTTCTGCTTTCCTGCTCTTTTAATTCTCTGTTAGTCCCGCCTACTTCCTGCCTAGCCACTGGCCAATCAGTGTTTTATTAGCAACACATTTGCCATACAGAACATCCCACAGCAAGAAACATCACTCCTCAAGGAACTAGAAAAAGAACTAAGACAGATAGAAATTAGAAAAATATAAGTGAAATTACAAGTTGCTGTGTGTGTGTGTGTGTGTGTGTGTGTGTGTGTGTGTGTGTGTGTGCAAGTGTACATACAGACATGGATGGCCATGGCACATTTGTGGAGGTCAGAGGACAGCTTCATGGAGCCTGCGCTCTCTTTCACTTTACATGGGTTCTGGGGCTTGAACTCAGGTCTCCAGGCTTGTATGGTAAGAACCTTTACCCACTGCACTGTCTTCTGGATTCAGGAGGTGCTTTTTGAAAGCTGAACACGATGACACATTCTTGATGCTGAAGTGGGATGACCATAAGTTCGGGGCCAGTGTATGCTACATATGGATCTCCTGTCACCAACAAGTTAGATGACCTGTAAGAAATGCATACACTCCTACCAAGACTGAATCAGGAAGAAATAGAAAACTCCAAACTGAGGGTGTAGTTCAGTAGCAGAGGCATCAGCAGTGGGGAGAGGTGGAAGAAGAGGGAAATTTGAAACAGACCAGTAATCAATAAGGAAATTGAATCAGTAATAGTCCTTTATAGGTCTGGAATACAGTGCAGTGCAGTAGAGTGCTTGCTGAGCATGTATAAAGTACTGAATTGAGTCTATAGTCACACACACACACACACACACACACACTTCTACCAAGGAAAGTTCAAGACTTAATGGCTTCACTGCTGAAGTGACCAAGACAACTCTTCTCACTCTTAAAAAAAAAAATCTAATGAAAGCGCAGCCCACTCTTGACAAGGCTAGTATCAATGACACCAGATCCAAACAGGGGCACTGCAAGAGGATGGCAGCCCGTTTTCTTCTTTTCAAGACAGGGTCTCACTGTGTGTCCCTCACTTGCTATGTAGACATCAGGCTGGCCTGCTGTGGGATGTTCTGTACGTTAAATGTGTTGCTCTGATTGATTAATAAATAAAACACTGATTGGCCAGTAGCCAGGCAGGAAGTATAGGCGAGACAAGGAGAGAAGAGAATTCTGGGAACAGGAAGGCTAAGGCAGAGAGACGCTGCCAGCCACCGCCATGAGTACCAACATGTAAGATATTGGTAAGCCATGAGCCATGTGGCAAGGTATAGATTTATAGAAATGGGTTAATTTAAGATAGAAGAACTAGATAACAAGAAGCCTGCCTCAGCCATACAGTTTGTAAGCAATGTAAGTCTCTGTGTGTTTACTCGGTCGGGTCTGAGTGGCTGCCGGACTGGCAGGTGAGAGAGGTTTGTCCTGACTGTGGGCCAGGCAGGACTGGAGAAAACTTCAGCTACACTGGCCTCAAACTCAGAGATCAACTTAGAGTCAAGTGTTTCAGTTAAAATTAAATTCTAAGCACAAATAGACATAAGTTCTCTTGCTGCTTTAGGAAAAGTATTCCCAAGCATTTCTTCAGAAGGACACACATGAGCAGGTGTATTTATCATGTACGGGGACATCAGTTAGGAAATGCCTCTACGCCATCCAGTTACAGGAGAAGCTGTTAGATTTGCCCATCTTGACCCATAATACCCCAGTCCAAACAAGACCAATCCTTTCCCCTAACCCTGAAACTTCTGACAAGCGAGGTGGGACAAGAGCTGGCACCCACAAACACGTAGTCTTAGGATTTTCACTTTTCCTTCCCCCGACCTGCTATTGCTAGGATATTAGGCTCATACCTAATGTTCTTTCAGAGCCCGACTCCCCAGCTCCTCCCATCCCCCTCTTCAAGAATGTTACAAGAGTTAGTGGGTGGCTAGCAAGACCCTCTCCGAAACAAACAGCCATTCCAGAGAAATAATTGCTCACATACCAAGGGCTGCCAACATGAGCTGCTCCCCAGTAGTTCAGTAACCTTAATGAAGCTAGAGCAACGCCCTCCACAATACAGATTCCAGCTAGAAGAAAGGAGCTACAGACTGCGGAAAAGTCCGAGTTAAAAGGCAAACACCACAGGCTCCACCGAGCGGGGAGCAGGCAAGGATTTCTAAATACAGAGCTCAATTGTAAGAGCACCTATTCCTCACTAGATCATCATTTGCTCTGTCAAAAATAGACCCTTCCACGTCTTGATCCATTCAGAATAAGCCACAGCAGGCACAGCTTTGCTTACACAAGGCAACCAGGTCAGAAAGGCCACACAGGGAAATGGAACAGGCAGCCAGCAGGTTTTCTTGGGGATTATACTGCTGCAGCTTTTATCCTCTTCCCAGCTATTCTGGTGCCAAGGAAACTGCAGGGAGGTCTTTAGCTCTGCTCTCAAAGAGCTTGTCTGTTATCAGCAGTCCCACAGCTACAACCCCCTCTACTGCCCAGTATTTTCTTTACTAGAGCCGGCTTAAGGAATTTCAAACTCAAGCATGTTCACAGTGCTAAAGCAGTCCACTACTGAAAATATTACCAAAAGGGCACAAATGTAGAAAGGAGCATTGGAGCTGAAAAGCAGCTCCCAGGGGCTGACTTCCACAGTACAGTTTAATGAAGTCTCCGTCTCCACAGAACTGGGACTGTAAAAAACTTTATTATCATCTATTTACTTAGTGTGCATTGTGCATGCTTGCGGGAGCAGAGGCTGGACACCCACGCAGAGGTCAGAGGACAGCTGGCCAGGATCGTTCTTCCTCTCCACCAAGTGTCAGGCTTGGCGGCGGATGCCTTTACCCACTGAGCCATCTTGCCAGCCCAGGAATTGAACTTTGTGGTTGACTTTTGCCCACCTTTAATACCACCTTTAGCAGGATTTGAAATGGCTCTGGGGCGAGGGCTGGGAGTACAGCTCAGTGGTAGCATGCTTTGATCCCCAGCGCCACAGAACAGAAACGAACACAGGACAGGCCGAGCTCATCTTGCAGTGCCCACTTAGAACATACTACTAAACTTGTTTGGCTGAGGGAGGCGGCACATGTCATGATCCCAGCTCTTAGGAGGCCGAGGCAGGAGGACTGGGGTTAAAGCCGCTGGGCCACACAAGAGGAACCAACCTTAAGTAGGTATGAAGAATCCCTGCTTGCTCACCTATCCCTTTCAGTGTATTTGCTCAACTGCCCAGAAAACCTGTAGCTACCACAGTTCTGCCACCCTGAAAACTTCCAAGTGTGAGGGCTAGAAGCTGCCTGTGTGAGCTTGTGAGAGGAGGATCAGAAAAAGGAAAAACAGACCGTGTTCTAAAGACAGAGGGGAAGAGCTTTGGAGTCCACGACGGAAGTGAAAGAATAGTTGTGTACAGGGCAGACAGAAAGAGGAGCAATGCTCAAGCCAAACCAGGGAATGGCTGGAGGTATTTCCCACACACCTGCCCACACCATGGACGGAAAGAACCAACTCCCTACAAGTTGTCCTCTGATGGAATGAGCATACCCCACACACAACACTCCACCCATGTAATGGCAAAATAAGCAAGGACAAAAATATGTCTTTGGGGTGGGAAAGGCCAACAGGTTATGGTGCACAGCTCTCTGACTGGGGAGGGGAAGTAGCTGCTATCGCAAAGTAGGAGGAGAGATGTGCCGTCCTCGCTTCAGGACAAGCCCATAGCGCCCAGAGCAGACAAGTTGCAGAATGTGGTGGACCAGCGTAATTTCTCTGGCAGATGAGCAGCTGTGGACTAAAGGCAGCAGCCAGGCACCATCTTGTCCCGATCTGAGACTGCTGAGGCCAAGCCTGTACTCCGCAGGTCAAAGAACAGGAGGACGCTGTTTCAGTATAGTTCTACTTGTACGCATGCGCCACAGCATCCGTGTGGAAGTTGGAGACAACTTACCAGAGTCGGTTCCCTTCTTCCATAAGATTGAACTCAGAGCATGAGGGTTGGCAGCAAGCACCCTCACCTGCTGAGCATCTCCCCAGTCCCTTTTACTACTTTTAACAACATTTTTACTTTATTGCTTTACCTTTCTTTTTTTTTTTTTTTTTTTTGGTTCTTTGGGTTTTTGTCTAATTTTGCTTGTACACTTTCTTTTTTTTTTAAGATTTATTTATTCATATATTTTTATATATACACCAGAATAAGGAATCTGATCCCATTACAGATGGTTGTGAGCCACCATGTGGTTACTGGAAATTGAACTCAGGACCTCTGGAATCAATGCTCTTAACCACTAAGCCATCTCTCCAGCCCCAGCTTGTACGTTCTCTTATTGGAAGTATTTTTTTCTTAGCTCCCTTCCCTTGCTCCTCTACATTTTGACTATCTTATTTAAAAAAACAAAAACAAAAAACATGCAAGTTTTCATTTTCTTATTCCTCTTCTCAGACTGATCTAATTTTGCTCAGCTTTTCCACTGGGAAACCTAATGCTTTTCTTATTCTCATCTCTTGCTCTTTCCCTCCCCAACACTTCCTTCACTGCATTTCAGCGCATTTACTCACTCTGCTTCAATTCATCCCTTCCCTGCCTGCTTCCCTTAGTTCATTCATTCCCTTCCCTGCCTGCTACATTTCATTCATTCCCTTTCCTGCCTGCTGCATTTCATTCATTTCCTTCCCACTTCCTTCATTTCATTCATTCCCTTCCCTGCTTCCCTTATTTCATTCATCTCCTTCCCACTTCATTTCATTCATTCCCCATCTCCACACTCCCTTCATTTCATTCATTCCCTGCTGTGGGATATTCTGTATGGCAAATGTGTTGCTAATAAAACACTGATTGGCCAGTGGCTAGGCAGGAAGTATAGGCGGGACTAACAGAGAGAATTAAAAGAGCAGGAAGGCAGAAGGAGACTGCCTGCCTGCCAGCCAGCAACCGCCAGGACAAGCAGCATGTAAAGATGCCGGTAAGCCACGAGCCATGTGGCAAGATATAGATTTATGGAAATGGATAACTTAAGATATAAGGACAGTTAGCAAGAAGCCTGCCACGGCCATACAGTTTATAAGCAATAGAAGTCTCTGTGTTTCCTTGGTTGGGTCTGAGCAACTGTGGGACTGGCAGGTGAAAGAGATTTATCCTGACTGTGGGCCAGGCAGGAAAACTTAAGCTACAATTCCCCATCTCCACACTTCCTTCAACAGTTTTGAACTTCATAGTCCGTCCCACAGTCATTTTACCATTTTATTTTATGGTCCCTGGTGATGTAATAAGGAGCTTAACTGATCTGATTGTATTTTAGATCTTGTATGATTTGATGCTGCTGTAGTTACATGAGCGTTTTCTTCCCACTGAGTGGTACTGAGGGCTGAGCCTTCGAAAGTAGTCCTAGTAAGATCTGCAATGAAACTGAAGACATTCCCAAATAAAACCACACAGCAGGCTCAGCCAGACCCAGGCTACTCATCTCAGTGAACTTCTCTAGAGGGCTACAACAGCCGTTCTGAAGCCATGGAGTATCACACTCAATTCTATACTTTCACTCTCAGTTACACTTTTATGAATTTGACCACCACACACAAAATCCCCCAGCAGTTCAAACTAAACTATTAGCTTTACATCCTCACCTGTTATCATTTCTTGTTCTCCTTTCTACATGTTAGACTGTAGCCACGTGCACATTTGCTTACATACATACATGTATACATTATAGGCACATACAAGGGAGACCATGTTTTTTCCTGAGGTTGTGTGACCTTATTATACATTCTAGGTCTACTGAATACATTTGGTGACATTTTTTAGAGCTGAACAGTATTCCATTTTATGTATGTATGTTCCAGTTGTCTGTTGACGGGCAACTTGTTATTTATTAATAGGCACTGTTTACCGTGTGAGAGAAGCCACGAGGCACAACAAAACCCACTATAAGTGTTTATTAAGGGAAGGGAATAGAAAGGGTGGGGTGTGCATAGGCCTATGGAATGACTGTGCAAGAAGAGAGAAGGAATAAGTGGACCCTGCTTTTATAGCCCCCCCATCCCTTACCTAGTTATGCCACACATGCACATAGATTATGTGATCACGCTGCACATGGATTACGTAGGACGTAAGGTCCTAGGATGACTAAGCATCTTGCCTGGCTTACTGGACAGCACATTCAGTTATGCAGCTGGGGGAATGGCTAGGAATTCTAACATAACTAGATTGTTTCCACTTCCCTGATATGAGTAACTCGGTAATAAACACAAGGATGCAAATCTCTATACGGAGTACATGGCCAGGCATGGAACAGTTTGGTTACAAGGCAGTTCTAGTTTTAATTGTTTGAGGAAACTCTAGACTGATTTCCATAATGGCTATATCAAGTTGTACCCTACCAGAAGTACGAGTTCCTTTCTCCACATCCTCTGCAACATTTGTTCTTTACAATAAAGTTTTACTTTATTTTTTTTTAAAGACAGCCAGGTATGGTGGCACACACCTTTAATCTCAGCACTTGGAAGGCAGAGGCAGGTGGATTTCTGAGTTTGAGGCCAGCCTGGTGTACAGAGTTAGTTCAAGGACAGATAAGGGTGTATAGAGAAACCCTGTCTCAAAAAACAAATGAACAACAACAACAAAAAAAAAAACAAGCAAAAGATAGTGAAATAAGTAAAATGCCAGGATGAGGATTTCAAAAGTTCAGTGGTAAAAATGATCAATGACTTGAAATAATGAGCAAGGAAATTCACATTCGGGGTGAGACAAAACACAAAAACAAGCAGGTGTGCAGATAATGAAAAACTTCATTGAACCAAATATAAACCAGTGGAAAGCATCGCCAATGAACTCAACTGAGCAGAAGGATGTCAGGGCGGAGAATGTGACGGCTAACGCTGTCAACCTAATGGAATTTGGAATCACATAGAAACAAGCCTCTGGCAGGTCTATGACACACTTTAGGTCAGTACTGGACACACCTGTGAGGGATTATCTTCACTGGGTTAACTGAGGTAGAAGGCTCTCCCTAAGGTGGCCCCATTCCCTGGGCTAGGGTCCTGGAAAAGGAAATCAACTGAGCACCAGCATCCATCACTTTCTTTTTCCTGACTGCCGACACAATGTGACCAGCTGCTTCCAGCTCAGAGGGTAAAGATGCTTGCTACTAACCCCGATGACCTGAGTTGGATACTTGGGATCCATATTATGGGAGGAGAAAAGATTCCCACAAAGTTGTCCTTTGCCTTCCACATGTATGACGGCATACACGCACATGTACACCAAGACCTTAATGTAAGACCTGAAATCCTCAAATTGCTAGAGGAAAATATAAAAACTTCTAGAAGCTTTCTGAGAAAGATTCCAATGGTACAGCACATGAGTCCCAAGAGCTGGCAAACAGGTGATAATCTATGATGGGGGAAAAAAATCTTTGACAGTGATGACTCACACAAGGATGTATAGACTATATGAAGAACTTAAAAAAAATGGGTAAGTGAACTGGACAGCTCTTAAAATAGTTCTTGAGGAAGTGAGCATGCTTAGCCACCAGAAATGCAAGCGAAGTGATTTGAGGAGCTAGGAAGACGGCTCAGGGGCAAGATACTTGCCACACCAGCATGAGAACCCGAGTCTGATCCTGAGACTGACGTAACACCACGGAAGCAGTTTGTGATCTCGGTGCTCGAGGCTGGACGTGGAGACAGGGGACTCCCTGAAGCTCACGGGCCATCGAGTTTGTCAGGTAGTGCGGACAACAGAAGACCCCATCTCAAGACAGGTGGAGGATGAGGACCTACGGGAGGCTGTCCTACAACTTCCACATGTACAGGGCATGCATGCACTAATACTCTCACACACATCATACAATCCACACGAGATTCCATCTCACCCCACTCAAAACAGCTATCAAGAAAAAAAAAAAATACTAACGGCTGGAGAGATGGCTCAGCAGTTAAGAGCACTGACTGCTCTTCCAGAGGACCCGGGTTCAATTCCCAGCATCCACGTGGCAGCTCACAACTGTCTGTAACTCCAGTTCCAGGGGACCTGATGTCCTTACACAGACATACATGCAGGCAAAACACCAATGCGCAAGAAATAAAATGGTAACTCCTCCTCCCATTATGTAGACTATGGCCCATTTGCCAGTTCTTGGGATTAATTCTTTTCAGAAAGCTTCTATCTTGAAGTTTTTATATTTTCCTCTAGCAGTTTGGGGATTTCAGGTCTTACATTAAGGTCTTGGTGTACATGTGCATGTGCGCCATGTCATACACGTGAAGGTGAGGGTGTTGGAAAGAGAAGCTTGCCTTTTACACCGCTGGCTGTATAGGCTATAAACTGGTGCAGCCACTACTGACCTCAGCACGGAGGCTTCTCTAAACACTAAAGACAAAAAGATCGTACGGCACATACGTGCATGTACGTCGGGCGTGCATTCCCAAAGCACTGATTCAAAATTCCAGAGATATTTGCACTTCCATGATTACTGTTGCACTTTTCACAAGCGAGCTTAATGTCCCTTAACATGAATGGACCGAGAGCATGGGATATATACCAAAAATGTTATTCATCTGTAAAAATAAGAAAATCATGACATTTGCAAGTAAACGGGTAAAATGGGAAATGGTTATTTGAAGTGAAATAAGGAGACTCAGAAAGACAAGTAGGAAGGAGGAAACCTGAAGGGAGGCTGACGATGTAGGGAAAGAAGGGAATCAGGCAGACAGGGGTAGCTGACACAGAGAGGACCTACCAGAACAATATGATGGACGGATGAAAATGCTACAATGAAATGCATCAGTTTGAATGCTAACTAAAAAAGAAAAAAATCCTACTCAGGAAGGAGATTATTCGTTCACAGAAAGACCCAGGTACATGGGCTGGGGATTTAGCTCAGTGGCAGAGTACTTGCCTACCATGCCTGAGGCCCTAGGTTCCATCCCCAATATTGCTCCCCCCAAATTACAATTACTGACTGTTATTTCTTTAGCCAGGAGGTGGTGGTGCATGCCTTTAATCCCAGCACTCAGAAGACAGAGGCAGGGTCTGTTGTATTTGACCCATGCAGACAGCACTCTAATGGAGTTTTATTAGGGGGAAGGGAAAGAAGGGAGCTGAGGAAGAGGAGAGAAAAAGAGACGGGAAAGAGGGAAGAAAGGAGATGCGGACATTACCTTGTGGGAATGGAGAAAGTGGCTAGAGCTCTAGCCCTTTTATGAGAATGTAGCACATGCGCAGAGAGACTATGTAGCAAAGAGCTCATGTTGTCAGGACCCTGAGCAGGCCAAGATATTGCCTGCATATTGACCAGGTCCCCAAGGGGCAGGTCTGAATGCTAACCTGGTCTACAGAGTGTGTTCCAGGACAGCCAGGGCTACAGAGAAACCCTGTCTTGATGCCACCCCCCTCCAAAGACCTGGGCATGTTGTTCAGTTGGTAGAGTGCTGGCCTAACATGCAAGGGGACCAGGGATCACTCCCCAGCACCACAACCAGGTATGATAAATGCAGGCTGGCAATCCCAACACTTGGGAGGTGTAGGCAGGATTCAATGTATACTACATATTGAGTTTGAGGCCAGACTGGACTATAAGACCCTGATCCAAAAACGAAACAAACCAGGAGCCAGTCAGTCACATTGGTGCACGGCTATAGTCCCAGCACCTGTCAGCTGAAGCAGGAAGATCACGAATCTGAGGTCGGCCTGGATTACCCGACAAGTCACTACCTAAAGGGAAAAAAAAGAGCCGGTGGGTGGGTGGGAAACAGTTCAATGGCTAAGAGCACAGGCTACTGCTCAATCGTGAGGATGTAAGGATCACAGCTGGATCCAACCACCCACATAGGAAGCTCACAAAGGCTGGCAACTCCAGCTCCAAGGGATCTGATGCCCTCTTCTGGTTCCACGGCATCAACACAGTCTCAGAGAGATACACATGATGTACGCACACACAGAAAAAGAGGGAGGTCAGCAAGCCTGACAAGCTGAGCTGGACATCCAAGTCCCATGGCTGAGGAGAGAATCTATTCATCCAAGTTGTCCTCCAACCTACACACATGGCTATGGCACTGGTACCTGCACTCACACAAACCAAATTAAGCCAGATCACCAGTCTTCAATCCCCGGTCCCACATGGAGAACTGCCTCTCAAAAACTGTCCTGACCTCAACATTTGAGCTGTGGCATGAGCATGACCATCCTCATCAAAATAAACAAATGTGAAAAAAGAAACAAAAACTTTGGGGGGCAGGGGGAGTAGGTTGTTTTGCATGTGTTTGTACATGTGCCCCTAGACTGCCAATGGTTGTCTCCCTCAATCAGGCCCCAACCTTACTTACACTTTGGGGAAGTAGTTTTCACTGAACACACAGTTTGCAGATGTTGCTCCCAGGTTCCATTTCCACCTCCTAAGCACTGATACTACAGGCAGACCACCACAGGCAGCCAGCTTTCATTCGGTTCTAGGGTCCTGACTCCAGTCCGCATGCTAAATGCTTACCCACTGAGATACTTCCCCAGACCAAACAGGCTTTACCACTCGGGAAGGAACCTAGATCTTTAAAGATAAGGACAGGTATGTTTCTTCACTATGCTGTTACATTATCTAATAATTTACCAGGTGTTGGTGGGTTTTTTCCTAAACTACCAACCTCAAAAAGTTTCTTATCAATTTTTAGTTTATTTTAAATGTACTTTAGCCGTATCTTATTCTCCACCTACAGTCAAACATTCCTCAGTCTGTTCTTGTTAAACAGTCTTGTTTTGCAACCTTGACCTTCAGATCCTCCTGCCTCACTCTCCTGCTAGGAGACTGGCATGGGCCATCAAATTCTCAGACTTCAGAGTCTCACTAAGTGCTAAACAAATAGAGCTATGAACAAGTTCTCAACCTCTTGCACTTAGAAATGCTAGTGCTGCAGCACCGAGTGAGTGGGTTGTGGTTTTTGTAAAGCTGGGATCAGACCAGGGCCTCCTGCACGGCAAACAAGCACTGGCAACTACACTCCCAGCCACAAGCAATTAGAACCGTGAGTTCACCACTAGGGAAAAGCCTGTTTATGTCACCCCTCAGCCTTTCACTCAGCACTAGCGGCTTACCCGTGCAGGCAGAATCCTCACTCTTTGCCTTAAGAATGTACAGATCCGCCAGGCGGTGGTGGTGCACGCCTTTAATCCCAGCACTTGGGAGGCAGAGCCAGGTAGATCTTTGTGAGTTTGAGGCCAGCCACGTCTATAGAGTGAGATCCAGGACAGGTGCAAAGCTACACAGAGAAACCCTGTCTCGAGGGGAGAAAAAAAAAAAAAAAAACAAACAAAGAAAAAAGAAACCTTTCAGACACCTTAAAATACCAACAGCTAGAAGAACCACTATGTATGTAAAAGGTTTTTACCACAGGAATCAAGCAAAATTGTAATAAAAACAACCTCACAGCATTTATTGTCACCTGATAATAACATAAGGGCCTCTAAAACAACACGAATAAATCTCGGACTGTGCTCCCAGCAGCAGACACCTTTAAAACACTACACGTCCTCTTCAACCTCTTCATCTTCTCCAGTGCTTGCCAGTCTCTAGTTGGAAACACTCTGGAGCAGAGTAATATTGTCTCCTTTCAGCATGATCCGACCTGCAACAATGGAAGCTGTTAATACTCAGAGTCACACAGTCACCGTTAGCCTCAGAATTTTCTTTTGAACAGTATTGAGAGAGTTCACTTATAAAAAAGCACATGAACATTTTCAAGCGTCCATACTTTGAAAGGTTCTCTACCAGGTCTACTGGCGCGTGCGCACACACACGCACACCTTTTCAGTAAGAACAGATTTAAAGCCACACAGTTTTAATGAAACCTAGTTCTTACAGCCTGACTGAGTCAACTGAAAAGTCTTGATGTAGTACCTCCCAGGACAAGTTCAAGAGTTTTTAAATGAGGTCTGCCAGATTTGGGGAATGCGGTGTTTCAATCCCATCTTCAAAACTGTTTATTTTCCACCTATCTAGCTTTGGTCCAAAGAAGGGCTTGGGAAAGAGATAGCTGAGCTCCATCACCGATAAATCAATCAGTGAGCACTGACTACTTCTAACAAAAGACAAAACACCTCAATAAAATATCTCTTGATTGAGATTCTTTCTTGTTTCCTGGCTTTTTTGAATTTCTCTTATGTGTAGAACACTGAGTTAGCTATGGAGCTTATTGCAAAGACAGAGGACATGACTCATGCACTTATGGAGCACATAGTCAAACACAGAAGCAGTGATAAAGTAATAAATGTTTCACTACAAACTCAACATACCACACCCCATCTTAAATTTGGAGTTTGGTTTTGGTTTGTTTTTCCAGAAAGGGTTTCTATGTGAAACAGTCCTGGCTGTCCTGGAACTCACTCTGTAGACCAGGCTGGCCTCCAACTCACAGAGATCTGCCTGCCTCTGCCTCCTGAGTGCTGAGATTAAAGGTGTGCGCTACCACCGCCTAGCTAAATTTTGGGTTTCTTAGAGAAAGCTCTATTTGATCTGAGTTCTGAAGACACAGGGAATGATATATGTAAATGCACTTGGTGGAGTCAGGTGTGAAAACAGTACGGCCCTGTAACACAATCACTAAGGAAAATGAAGAAGGGGATCTGAGTTAAGGCCAGCCTGGGATAAACAGGAGATCCACCTCAAACAGAAAGTGGGGCAAACGGGCAGGTGTAAAGAACTGAGGAGACAAGCATGCTGACACTGAGAACACGGGACAGAGTGGCACAAGGTGAGAGGACAAGGTCAGAAGGCTCTCGCAGAAACACCACACAGTTGTCCTTTCCTAGGAAAACAGAGAGACAATCAAGAATTCCCTTTTTCGTTTTTGGTTTCTCGACATAGGGTTTCTCTGTGTAGCCTTGGCTACCCTAGAACCAGCTCTGTAGACCAGGCTGGTCTCTAACTCAGAGACCCGCCTGCCCCTGCCTCCTGAGTGCTGGGATTAAAGGCGTGCGCCACCACCACCCAGCTGGCAAAGAAGAATTTCAAGTGAATTTCAAGTGAAAGTTAATAAAGTCAGACACAGAGTTTCAAAAGGATGACTGAACTCTGGAGAGCAACCTAAAGGGGATGAAGGAGTTGCAGAGAAATTGTAAGCTTAATGGAAACTGCCACTCAGTAAGGTGGCAAACACCAAACCTAAGCTAAACCGAATGCAGGAAGTGAATTTGGCTTCTGATGTGCTGATTTGGAAACATTTATATGGAAGCGCTGAACAGATTCAGAAGAGGCTTGGACTAGACACATAAATTTGTTAGTGTACAGATCAGTAATTAAAACCTTAATGTTATTAAGTACTTAGGGAAAAAACTGTCAAAAGAGAGCTGGAACCCAGCCTCAAATATTTAATGGCTGAGTGGAAAAAGATGAACATACAGAAGTCTAAAAAGAAATAACCAGAGACAAATAAGAAATACTCTATACTAGGTCACAGAACCAAGGGATCTAAGTGTTTTAAGGGAGGAATCAACTGTGTCAAATCTGTTTAATGCTAAACATAAAGGAACACCAGTAATGACCATAAGCTTTAACACCATTAGCTGGGCATGGCGGCAAATGATCCTAGCACTTGGGAGGTGGAGACAGCAGCCTGCGTTACATGAGATCCTATCAATAAACAAAACAAAGGAGTAGGTTAAGGAATTAAGTGGCAGAAGATGACTTCAAAAGCAACCTTGTAGCTGGGCAGTAGTGGCACACGCCTTTAATCCCAGCACTTAGGAGACAGAGCCAGGCGGATCTCGGTGAGTTCAAGGCCAGCCTGGTCTACAGAGCGAGATCCAGGACAGTCAGGGCTACACAGAGAAACCCTGTCTCGAAAAACCAAAACCAAAACCAAAAAACAAAAAAACAGGGCTGGAGAGATGGCTCAGTTGTTAAGAGCACTTGTCAACTCTTCCAGAGGTCCTGAGTTCAATTCCCATCAACCACATGGTAGCTCACAACCATATGTAATAGGGTCAGATTCCTTCTTCTGGTGTGCATGAAGACAGAGCACTCATATACATGAATAAATAAATCTTAAAAAAAAAAAAAGGCAACTTTGCAAATACAAACATGAATTCAGCTTCAGGCCACTCAAGTCTGCTAGCTAAGTAAACAGAAATCTGTAAAGCCAACTGTATTCTTACCCAGTTGTTTCCTTGACTTTGTCTTAGAGTGAATTTCTTCTGCATCATCTAATACGAGGTTCATGTACTCATCAAAGCCCTGGAAAGTCAATTGACAAGTCATTTTCATGTAAACCACATCCAACCATTCTAAAAGAATAACCAGATCCAGAAATACCAACTAATTTTAGAAGTTTACCCCCCACACACTGATCTTTCAGTTCAAACACTAAAGGATCTACTTATTTACTAACTTATTTTTATTCTTTTAAAGATTTTACCTTCATTTTTTATTCTGTGTATGTATTTGTTTTTGGGTGGATGTATACACAAAAGTGCAGGTGCCCAAGGAGAGCAGAGGCATTGGATCCATCCACCGGAAGTACAGGCAGTCAAGAGCCATCAAATGTATGTACTGGGAATTGAACTGGGTCCTCTGGAAGAAGAGTAAATGCTTCTATGCTAAGCCATCAAATAGCCCCTTATTTTTGAGACGGCATCTCATGTGGCCTATGTTTGCCTCAAACTTTCTATGTAGCCAAGGATAGCCTCCAAACTCCCAATCCTCTTCTCTCTCTACTCCAAGAGCTGGGATTACAGGTGTGTGCCTCCATGCCTGATCAAATGTGACATGCACAATTCTTGGGGCATTTTCAAAAATAAATTTTGGGAGAGGGGGGTGGTGGTGCTGAGGATTAACTCAGGGACATCCACACATGATAGGGAAGTGGGTTACCACTGAGGTGCATCTCTAGCCTGCCTCTTTTTAAATACCGAAGAAAGCTGGAATGGGATCCTAAGTACTTCCTCAATCTTTTGGACTTACACATTCACTAGATATGCCAGCCAGATATTCTATCTTTTTATAGCCTACCCAATCCAGTATGTGCAAGTGCATGCGTGAGCACACTCGGGCACACACACAGCTCTTTCCTGGTCCTCACAAGCACTACTTCCACAAACTACTAAGCTTGTTTGCCAACTGGTAAAGGATTACTGATGGACACTATACAAAAATAACCAAATATGCTAACAACACTCCCAGAAATATTTTATTTTTCTTCTAAGCAGTGGGTAGCTTTGGAGGCGGGTACTAGGGAAAGAATTCAATTGGTAAAGTACTTCCAATTACAAGGAAATGAGTTTGGATTCCTAACTCACAAAAAAAGCAGGGCACAGTGGCACACACCTACACTTAGTTCTGGGCAGACACACGAGGATTTCTGGGGTTTGCTGGCCAATTAGTCTTGTCAAATCCATGAGCTCCAAGCTCAGTGAGAGATCTTGTCACCAAACCCCAGAAGATACCCAATGTCTACTTCTTGCACACACACCCATACACACATGAATATGTACATCCATGCACCCCATCACAAACAGAAAGTTTTCTGAGGCTGAACATGGGTAGTGCATGCCTGTAAATCTCAGGAGGCTGAGGTAGGATCACCTGGCTACACTGTGGGAGCCCATTTTCAGGTTTCCTCGTGGCTTTACTCAGAAGGTCTGCATGAAGAAGATGATTGAACCACGGGCCTCAGTGCAGGTGTCTGAGATGGTCTGCACTTGGCTGTGCTGGGGGGGGGGGTGTCTTTTAATCTGTCCCTTGGCATTTCTGTAAATACCCTAGGGCAGAGACAGTCGGGGCCCTGTTGCGATGGGTTCCAGGCCCTCTCAGGGCATTCCTGTATTTTCTATCTGTATCTTCCCCCTCTAAATCCTTCTATCTAATACTTTCTACTGCTCCTACTCAAGAGCACTCTGGAGAAATGTGGGGGTGGTGGGTAGCTTCCCCATACTACATAGCAGTACCTTACCTCAAAAATGAAAACAGGGCCAGAGAAATGGCTCATCGATTAAGAGCACTGGCTGCTTTTCCTGAGGACCAAGGCTCAGTTCCTAGCACCCAAATGGCAGCTCACAACTGTAACTCTAGTTCCTGGTGATCTGGCACCCTCATACATTCACATGCAGGTAAACACCAATGCACATAAAAATAAATTTTTTAAAAAATAATCAAAAACTGCCGGGCGGTGGTGGCGCACGCCTTTAATCCCAGCACTCGGGAGGCAGAGCCAGGCGGATCTCTGTGAGTTCGAGGCCAGCCTGGGCTACCAAGTGAG
>CABHPP010147003.1:0-27793 GCA_902168425.1 Peromyscus attwateri
GTATATATATATATACACACACACACATATATACATATACATATGAGCCCCAGCATCCATCACTCTCAGGTTTCTGACTACTGATTGTGGTGATATTTTATTTGTGCTGAAATGTGATGTGTTGCTAGAGTTTTCTCCAGTCCTGCTTGGCCCACGGTCAGGACAAATGTCTCTTACCCTCCAGGCCCACAGCTGTTCAAACCCAATCAAGTAAACACACAGAGACTTATATTGCTTACAAACTGTATGGCTGTGGCAGGCTTCTTGTTATCTACTTCTTCTATCTTAAATTAACCCATTTCTATTAGTCTATAAGTTGCCACGTGGCTCGAGGTCTTCCGGTACCTTACATCTCCCTTGTCATGGCGGTGGCTGGCAGCGTCTCTCTGCCTCAGCCTTCCACTTTCCCAAATTCTCTTCTCTGCTTGTTCTGCCTATACTTCCTGCCTGGCTACTGGCCAATCAGTGTTTTATTTATTAACCAATCAGAGCAACACATTTGACATACAGAACATCCCACAGCAGTGGTGATATTTTATTTGTGTGTTAATAAATAAAGCTTGCCTGCAGATCAGGGGGAAAAGGGCAGCCATTTTAAGTAAACAAGAAGTCAGGCAACACACGCCCTTAATCCCTTAGCAGGCAGGGTCTCTGTGTGTTCAAGGCCACACTAGGGAACAGAGCCAAGCGTGGTGACACATGCCTTTAATCCCAGTACCAACCATAGAGACCTGGAGGTCTGTACAGACAGACAGAAAGTGACAGAGCTGTGTAGGAAGAGGAAGTGAGGTAGCTGGGCTAAGAGCCAATGAGAGAGCAGAAAAGCAAGGTGTAGAAGCCTGGGTAGACAGGAAGTTGCTCTCCTTGGAAGCTGCGGACTTGGTGAGGTAAAGTTGGCTGGTGGCTTTCCATATTTCCCTGATCTCTCTAAGGCTTTAACCCACATTTCTGGCTCCGTGTTTTTTTATTTAATAAGACCATTTAGAAATTCATCTACAACTGATGCACTGTGACCAGCTCCTGTACTTTCTCGCCGCCATGCTTTCCTCACCGTGAAACACCGATGGTATTCCCGCAAACCACAAGCTGAAATAAGCGCTTCCTCCTTTAGATTTCTTCTTACCAGGTATTGCTCATGGCTGTGAGAAAAGTGACTAACAGAGCGACCTCACACCACATGGTCCTCAAGTCAGACCATCCGCCGGATCCTCACCTAGCTCCGTCTTGCCTAGTGGGGAAGAGTCATACTGTAACTTCACCAAAAGTAAAACCCGGTAAGCATTACGTTGTCAATGCACTTTTAGACCATTGGCTTGGCTCCTAAAATGGGATCTGCAGCAGATACTGTTTGGCATTTTCCAGCCTCAGTAGTACTTGGAGATGATTGCAGCCCCCAGACAACTGCTTCATCCAACCTTGCGAAAGCCCCTGAACCTGGCTAAGATGCTCCAGGTTGCCTGGTCCCCCAGAAAGTCTGTGAGATAATTAATGTTTGTTGACATTCAGTAATAGATGACTCTTACAAGAACATTCATGACAATAAGAAACCAAAGGCATTCACTGGAAAATGGTCAAGGAGTCTTGAAGAGCATGAAATCTGGAAAAACTGAATCTAGGTTTCCTGGAAAAGAGGATTATCTGAAATAAACAACTAGAGACAGACAGAACTGCTTGTGCATGTGTATATGTATGTGTATATATATCTATATGTGTAAGTTTATACATGGATGTATGCACAAAAAGTATTATCGATAAAAGGAAAAGATAAACAGTCATTTTTTTTAGAGTATAGCTTGTATCAATTTTCTTTTCTAGAATTCTTCGACTCTGGAACATGTTATTTATGGAGGAACACTTAAAATGCAAGGAAGAACTAAGTCTCTCATCATCACACAGACAGCAGGTAGCAGAGCTGTGACCGGAACTCAAGTTGGTCTGACTCCAAAGTTCCCTTTTGTCATTAAAAATTTTTATTATTTTATTTTTAACAACATGTATATGTGCTGCGTGTGTAGGGAGGTCCAACATTGAGTCAGTGTTATAGGTGGTTATGACCTTCCTGATACTGATGCTGGGAACCAAACTCATGTCCTTTGCAAGAATAGCAAACCCTCTGAATCTGTGAGCCAGTCTCCAGTCCCCATATTTCTCCCCAGGGCTGCTTCTGTGTGCTAAAGGGAGAGATACTTGAGAAGATGCGGTCAGAGATGAAGCCAGATAATGAAATATCTGAAGGAAATGTCATTTAGCTTTTTGAAAATCAGTGGAAATGGCCTAAAGTCAAAACATAGCAAAGCCTAGCAAACAAACATGGCTGATTAAAGGCAGGAGACAATTGTGACCTCATTAGGAGCAGGAGATATTTGAGGTAAAAATGCAGCTCACAGTGAAGGAAGTCCCATGTGCAGACATCTCTCCACAGCCAGATGGAAAGAGGAGGAACCAGCGGATCTGTTTGAAATCATTTGGGGATCATGTGAAAGTCCAAAATCACTTCCCAGTTCCACATCACAGGATAGACAGACAGACAGACAGACAGACACACACACACACACACACACACACACACACACACACACACACTTTCAAACTCCTAATTGGATTGTTTAAACTATCAGCTAAGGATCTAGTAAGTTCAGGAAGCAAAATCCTAAGCACAGTCCTTCTCCACACTAAGGCTTCCGTATGTACTGGTTACTGTTGCACCACAGGAGTTATGAGCGCCTGAGAAAGGATCACTATCCTCACTTATTTCAAATCGTATATGGTGCCTCCTCAGAGTAAATACCATTGATAAGGAAGTCTGGGAAAGTCCTGTTGTTTTTTTTCACATATAAATATAAATTTTTTCACATATAAATTCTACGAAAGCATGTTTTCTATTGTGTATTTTCTGTTTGTTCATATATATATGCGTGCACACACACACACACACACACACACACACACACACATATATATATATACTTACATACATATGTATTCTCATATGTATGTGAGTGTAAAGGAGATAATACTTCCAGTCTTTTCACAGAAGAAGGGATAGATGTCAAATGAGGTACCTTGCTCTCAGGTCAGAAAGACACAACAGAGCCAAGGTTGAAATTCAAGCCAGCCTGATTCTGAAGCCGAATTCGCTCTCTACACCTGTGGTCCTGCCGTGTGCATTGTGTTCGTCTCCCTGGAAATCAGGCGCAGTCAATCAACTGCCCCTCATCTCCTTATGTAATAACCTGGAGAGCAGGGAGAGCCATCTGTTTCAGGAGAAGCATATTTGAGTCCATAAGGCAATGAGTTGGCAGAGAACAGAAGGATTATGACATTGCCATTTGGCATCCCTGACTTAGTTTGCATTTATGAAACAGAAATATGTGGTCAATGATGTTGATTTCAGAAGACTGCCATTATCATCCATCCCAAGGGATGCACAGGCAGGGACATCATGTGCAGAATAAGAGATCCTTTGGAGGAGGATAACTTCAGCCCTGAGTTATTTTAGCCTTTGCTTCCTGAAGCATTTGCTTATGAGGTAAGAATACTTTGATATTGAGGGACATGAAAGGGAAAAACAAGCCCACGGGAGAAAGACGGGTTGATATTAAGAACACAAGATCACAGAATGGTGTAAACATTCGGACCCAGAGCAGTGGCTTCCAAAGAAGGCTGTAAAGATATTCCAAATTCACAGAGAGCTTTTAGGATATATGCATACCTAAACCCAAGAATGAGACTCAGAGCTCCCGTAGTCTGAGGACCAGGCTCGGTTAACAGTCACTGCTTGAGAATCTGTAACCTCATAAATGGGCAGTTTACCATCAGCTATTTTTAAAGCTCATCTATGTAGTCTTGAAGAGTACAATCATAGTTTACTTTGCTCATCTCTTAAGTGCTTAAAACAGTCTCATTATGCAGTATCTTTTCTTACCAATAACCATTTTTTGAAGTCCTTTCATTCACAATACACTGGCTAGTTTGGAAATAGGAAGATGGATGTTAATCCATTTATTTTAATATAAATTATATTTAATCAGAAAGAAAAATAAGATAAAACAGTGGCAAGAATTAAATCAGCAATTCAATAAATAATAGTTTTTATTTAAAAGGAATTCCAATGAATTCTCCGGTTTATTCCCAGAACCCCCTAAGAATGTCAGACACCTGTTGAGCCTATCACTTACCCAAAGCCCTGGAACAGAATGGCTTCTTCTGCTATACAGGCTAACAAGGTAGTGACAACAGAGAACAGAGCATTGCCTTTAAATGTCTACACATTAAACAGTAATGAAATGAATAAACTGAATGCTTTTATCTATTGAGCATCATTCAAGAAGATAAACGTCACTAAGCATTTTTTTGTTTGTTTTGTTTTGTTTTTCGAGACAGGGTTTCTCTGTGTAGCTTTGCTCCTTTCCTGGACTCACTTTGTAGCCTAGGCGGGCCTCAAACTCACAGAGATCTGCCTGCCTCTGCCTCCTGAGTGCTGGGATCAAAGGCGTGCGCCACCGCCACCACCACCCGGCTGCATTCTGTAATGTAGGGAATTTGCTGATTGGGTGAGGGAAGACCGAAGAAGGATGGGGGCGGGTGTTAGATAGGATCACGACAGAAAATATACCCTCAGGGCTGGAGTTGAGATCAGCAATCTCATTAGGAAGCGGGTGAGGACTGAGAAGCGTTATGGACGGACCTGTGGTGCAGAGAAACAAAGTTCTAGAGAGAGCGCCACCCCTGAGCCTGCGCCAGGACCTCATGAGCTCAGAGGAAGAGCCTCACACCTCATGAGCTCAGAGTCCTCACAGAATGGAGCTCTTTTCTGAAGAGAGGGCTCTACCAAGTGGGGGCCAATACCTCAGAAGTTGGGAAGAGTTTCTGTGAGAAAAGTCTGGCAGGTGCCTGTGAGGAGACCCAGAGGAGGCTGGCAGCAAGAGTGTTCAGGGGAGCTGAACCTGTGACCAATGACTGTGCCCAGGGGGAGGGGTCTCATGGGGGATTCGGATGCAAAACATAAAACAAGTTAACAGCTCCCTTCTCTTCTTCATCTTCTCCTCTCAATTACTCTCTTTCTAGTTCTTCCCATTGAGGGGAACTAACGGTAATGTTGTTGACACGGAAACATGTCACCTCCAGAAAGGCAACATTGACACGAGTCAGGGGTAGGGAAACGTATTTAGATCTTAACACCAGGCACATCATGTCATGGGCAAACAGCAGCAGAAGGAGCCGACAGGAAACACAAGATGCAAATAATAAAGAGGCAAGAAGCAATACATGAAACAAGACACACACCGGGTGGAGGCCTGCTAGAGAATGAATTCTAGGCTCTGGGGTTGTCTGTGGAGGGGACAAAGTATAAAACAAAATGGCAATTTTGAATACAAAAGAAGAAGAAATTGTATCACAAGTGAAAACAATGCTAACCAAAATGCAGTAAATACAAATATAGTTTGTGTCAAAAAGTTTGATGTTTGACAAAAATATGTGTCCTACAGAACCATATTATTGTAGCCGACACATAGAGAGAAACTTGAATGTTTCTGAGGAAATAACCAGGTAGAAGTGGTGCACGCCTTTAATCCCAGCACTCGGGAGGCAGAGGTAGGTGATCTCTGTGAGTTCAAGGCCAGTCTGGTCCACAGAGTGAGTTCCAGGACAGCCAGGGCTACACAGAGAAACCCTTTCTCGATAAAAACCAAATGAAAAGAAAAAAAAAAAAGATTCTCATAATAAGAATCTTGAGCTCTCCATATAGCACCCTTCAAAAAGTAGGTAATCCTCATTTGCTTACATTGGTTTCATGCCCCTAATTACCGTAACTACTTCAAGCATGCCTATTTTACATTCTTTGCCTAGAATCTTATCATCCCTGTCCTCAAAGAGGACACTGCTTCTGTTTCTGTTCCCACTGTGCTCACAACAGTTTGCATAGTCTTTGACCAGCCTTTCTGTTGACCTTCTGATTCTAATAGACGTCTTGAGCACGTCTTTTATTTGAGATGTCTCCAGGAGAACACATCACTGGGTTTTTGCTTTTGCTTTTACAAACAGCTAGGACATTTTTGGGAGAATTTCTGCTTGTCATAGTTTTTGTCATGTTTTTGAAATATAATGGTGGGTAGAAGTGGACTATTTAATCTGCTGCTCTCATTTAAATACATATGTATATTTCTATGTGCCATGTATATGTGAATGTTAAAAAAATCCAAGATTAACTGCAATCCACCCAGATCTCGGGTGCTGAACAAATGTCAAGGTGTCAGCAGCTACACTGTTGACAGATACAGCCTGCCTGGAGAGCTCAGCAGACACTACTGTAGGGAACTACAGGAAAAGAAACTTAGGTTGAACTAGATTGAGAATCGGTTTACAGTCTCACCCATTTCTTGATGGGCTATGTAAGCGATACCTTCTAGATGGGGAGACATAGCATCAGAGAATCACTGTCTTAACAAGCTGTTGTGGCCCTGGTGACCAAAATGATGCCAATTATATATGCAGAATATCCCCAACCCTTCTTCTGGTCCCGAGATCTTGACATTTGCGTCTGAGTACTGTATCTTTATCCAGTTTCTATCATCCTGGAATCCAGTCATTCTCTTATGATTCAGCACTCTGCCCTGTGCTTTGGTGGCTCCACAGCATGTCATGTACCATGGAGAAGCAATTTATAAAATGGAGCCACGGTGCATAGAAACATTAATTCCACTCTACTGGGAACAATCTATTCCCAGGGTGAGGCTTGGTCACCATAGGCTCAGGCCCGTTGAGATAACTGCACCACAAAAATGATCTGTTAAACTTTGTATCTGTGGGTCAGGATATTAAAATACCATGTAATTGGAGGTCCAATTTAGAAACATTAATAACTATTGCTTTGAGAACCAGCCTAGTAGTAAATGAGAAAACAGCAAGCTAGGTGAGTTTATAGAATTTCCCTCAATTCTATGTTCTACCCAATTTACCAAGAAAAAAATAAATTATGTTTGAGAATCAGTCATGCAATGTTTCTGGCCACTTTTCGTAAAAATGGATTATCTGTCACAGCATCCTGGAGCTTTAACCCTGTGTGACATGTGACATTTTAGGGCATGCTAGATACTGACTTTCACAGGCATCGGCCAGTATGTTACAATAAGAGGGGCCTCCCAGATCTTACCTTCTCGGCATGTTAACACTCTCCAACGTCTCTCTGCATTTCAGACAGGCTGTTTACAGGCTATTTTGGGTTCAATGATCAAACGTTTTTGAAGATGGTGGCTCTTTCCGCCTTTACCATTTGTGTGTTAATAGCATATCCATTTTGAGTCGTCAATGAGGACTATCCAGTTGGCAAATCATAAGACTGCTATGTGGTTAAGTTTATTACTTTCTCTTACCACTTGAGAAGGAGCCCAAGTCTGGATGTCTTTGCTACATGAATGGGCTTATGATAACACTAGTCGCCATGGTTGTTATTGTTGCCTGATTTGAGACAGAATTTTCATGAGGTGAACCTGTTTAAAGGGCCAGTTCAATGAATTTTTGACACAGGTCTGTACCCAAGAAACCACCACCCACTGTCTCTTTCTTGCCTCTTCCCAGTCAGTGACCTTCCCACACACAGCACAGGGTAAACATTGCTCTCACTTTTGTCTTTAAAAATGGTTGGGCTTCCTCGTAGAGTCTTATAAATGCAGTTATCCAGTAGGGCTTTCTTGTGTCCGGCTTTTTAAACTTCATGCTGTGTTGGTGAGATTTATTCAGGTGACTGTATTGTGAAAAATATTTATTTCATTTTCTAGTGTGTGTGTGTGTGTGTAGATATATGCACTTGAGTGCAGGTATCCTCAGAGCCCAGTAGAGGACTTTGGGTTCCCTTTAGCTGGAGTTACACCTGGCTGAATGCTACCTGACATAGGAGCTGAGATCTGAACTTGGGCCTCTAGAAGAGCAGTTACATTTCCTCAACTCCTGGGCCATCTCTCCAGCATCTATTCAGGTTGCTGCATTTATTAGCAGTGTCTTTGTAAACTGTTGTTGTTGGTGACTACATCAGTGTGTCCATTTTACAATTAAAAGACATTTAGGTTACATTCAGTTTGGGGTTATCCATTCCTGTGCATGGTTAAGGTCTCTTTTTTATTATTTGTTTATTTACTTTTTTTTTTTTTTTTTTTTTTTTTGGTTTTTCGAGACAGAGTTTCTCTGTGTAGTTTTGGTGCCTGTCCTGGATCTCACTCTGTAGAACAGGCTGGCCTGGAACTCACAGAGATCTGCTTGGCTATGCCTCCCGAGTGCTGGGATTAAAGGCGTGTGCCACCATTGCCCAGCTTTTCATTTGTGTGTGTGTGTGTGTGTGTGTGTGTGTGTGTGTGTGTGTGTTTATTTACTTTTAAAAAATAAACACTGTGAAGTGAAATGGCTACATCCTAGGGTAGGTATGTGAATTACCTGTAGTAAAAGATTTCCTATGTGTTTTCTTGAAGGGCAATTTTGATGAGAAATTTTGAAGGACAGTTTGGTAGCTCTTTATTGGCCTCTCTACATTCACGCTTTACTGGACTCTGTGTCCTGACTTATTCTGTTCCTTGTACTTTAGCTCCTGGTTGGAGCCAGTCAATGATGAGCCCGGAAGTGGAATGAAGAACAAGTGGAGAGAGTTCTGCATTTACTCCATCTTTATTTCTTATTTTTTTTTTTATGGTTTTTCGAGACAGGGTTTCTCTGTGTAGCTCTGCGCCTTTCCTGGAACTCACTTGGTAGCCCAGGCTGGCCTCGAACTCACAGAGATCCGCCTGGCTCTGCCTCCCAAGTGCTGGGATTAAAGGCGTGCGTCACCACTGCCCGGCTCCATCTTTCTTTTCTGCGTTTTGCCTTTGTCAAGAGTGACTCTACTCTTCAATAGCCCCTACCTCTGCCCGACAGTCCTCTCCCAAGGCCCATGTTCTACTGCTTCCATTAACACCTTTTTAAGTTCAGTAGATGATCATGGACACACATAGTTTCCTGTTATTTCTTCTCCATCTTGTGTGGCCATCTTAGTAATTTCCCTATCTCTGGGGGAAGGCTTAGTGCATTAAAATTGTAAAAGCATTGCAGATGGTAGATTTTCTTACAAGGGTTATGACTGATACAGATCAGAATGTGCTGGAACATACTTCCCTCACACAGAGAGAATGGTACAGAGGGCACACTGAGAGCATTATTTAGGGCAGTTCGAGTCAATATGTTTACTGGGTTGTGGAATGGAGTTCTGCAAAGATAAGGCACCCTTCTCAAGGATGTTTTTGACAAGTAGACACTGAAGTTTGATCCTGTGTATACACAATGCCGTTACCCCTTAATTTCCTCATCTGGAAAATGGAGATGATGACGATATCTGTGTCAGGTGGAGCAGCGGCTCAAGTCCTATCATATACCATAGCCACAAAATAGTGAAGCAAAGCCAGATGTGAGATAGAGGTGTGGCTCCATTGAAGAACCTCATGCAGCAAAGACAGTTACAAGGAGAGATTCTTGAAGTACTGTGAGCTTAAGAGTTAGGGTCCATATTTCCATACATCTGGAGAAGCTGTAACCACCAACCAGAATTGAGGGCGACAGAGATATAGAGATAGAGATGAGATGGATGGATGGATGCATGCATGCATGCATGCGTGCATGGATAGATGGATGGATGGATGGATGAATAGACAGATGGACAGACAGACAGACAGGTAGATACACACACAGAGATATAGAGAGATAGAGACAGATAGATAGATAGATAGATAGATAGATAGATAGATAGATAGATAGAGGTGTTTCCATAGTGATGATTCAGTATATCATTAGGTCAACAACTTTGAACAGGAATCTTCACTGTATTTTTGACTATGTGCCCTTGAGTCAGTGACACTCATTCTCAGTCAGTCCACTGAAGACTCAGAATAATCATCCTTAAACCTTTCCATTAGGAGTTATCAATGCTTTCACCTAGAATGTGATACATTGACCTATATCTATAGTTATGGTTCTTCGGCTAAATGCTGGTGTTAGGTGCTGAGAAGACAGGAGTGCAAACGGAAGTGGAAGCTGAGGCTAGCCCTGCTGAGAGGGCAATCCTGTGGGTAGATGTGTCGGGGCAGGAAAACACCAGGGAAGGTCAGGGGGTGGTGCCGCTGGGGGCTGAAATACATTTCTTAAGCTAGATTGTTACTCCAGATTTTTTTAAAAAAAATAGAACATACTGTACGCCTAGCAGAAGATATCTGAGAGGTGCTCGCTTTATCAAAGTGTGTCAGCTAGAATGGCTGTCTGTAGCAGAGTTGGCTTTTGTTTTGTTTCCTGTGTTTTTGATTAGAAGTTATTGAATAAATTCTCCTTGTAGTCTACCTTAGAGACACAAAATGAAGGTTAGTCTTGTGTGTATGTGTGTGTAGACATATGCGTTGTCAGTAGCTGAATATTTCAAAGCAAGGCCTGACAGTAGTCAAGAAGAATAGAAGTCAGGGCATATAAAGGTTCTTACTAAATTGAATTCCCATGTGTTTGTGGACATGTATTCCAAAGCAAAAAGGTTTGGAAGGCAGCTGAGGCTTTGGGTAAATCCTGTTAGTGCTGAAGGCTTGAGGAAACAGGCTGGGAAGCAAACAATGTCATTCTGGATTCCTGCTGGCGACTCAGAAAATTTGAATGAACAAACAAGCACTATTTTCAAAGGTCTCCTGACAGCTGTCAGCTTCTCCGCTGTCAGCCACTCTCTGAGACCCTAATAAGCACTTCCTCCTCATCAGGTGTTTCTGTCTAAACAAGAAATTGCTAGTCTCATATCTGCCACCCCACCCTGAGCGCATCTACCTTTGCTTTTGCACGGTAGGTATTATTATTGAACGCAAACACTTGTTGGGGTTGATCAGTAGGTTGTTCCTGTCAACCTGCTTCCATGTGGTCTTTAATGTGTAAATGACTCGGCAGCAGGGATCTTGTGTAACAGGCTGTCAGAGTGGGCTCTTCTACTGACTAACCAGAAACCTTCAGAAGTGGCTGCCACCGTTTTTTCGGACCTCAATATCCTCAAACCTGTGGAGGCCAAAATACCTTCCCTTATTTTCCCACATGATAGATAATCAAGAGGGAGGGCAATAAAGGTGACATCCCAGGAGACAGCCTCTTGAAATATTTCTAAAAACCTTCACTGGTCCTTCCCCGAAGTATTCAAAATACTTGTCCAATTCCAAATAAATGATCCAACATGTCACTTTTAGAAGTCAGGGACTCTTTCTAAGGGCATTGGCTGTTAGACATTTAGAGAGCACCTTGTCGTCCCATCCAAGTTCTATCCAAGATCGGGGTGGTATGGCCGTAGACCAGAAAACACTTTGCTCGTAGATAACTTTTTGTGCTGAATTTTGTCCCATTCCTTGAAAATGTCTTCCCCGGCTTCCCCTCTCTGCTCCACAGTGTGTGATGCTCTGCTGTTCATATTGCTACGGTTCTTCCTCATTAAGGGATGACAATCAATCATCAGCATGGATCTTGGAGAAATTCAATCTTAGCTTGAGTTCTAGCCAAGTTCCTCTTCACTTTCCTTCCTCATTACCATCTGATGTGCGCCAAGTGTATTTGGAGTTACCATCATGTTTTCTTTCCTGTGGCTTCTTTTTGTGGTTTTGGATTTGAACTCACCCCTCGTGTTTGTGAGACACGAGGCATGCCCTCTACCACACGCTACATGTCTCAGCCCTTGTTTTCTTTGCTTAAAATATTTCCAGATACGCAATTCACTTAGCAAATTTCCTTGAAGAGGAAACAAGCTACCTGCTTTATTAAAGCAAGTAAAAAACAAACTAGCTACAGAAAACTGAAGGGACTCTCAAAGCAGTCATCTTCTTCCGAGTGTGTTTTCACAATCAAATAAGTCACATAAAGGAATGATGAAAAGTTAGAAATAATTGAGGAGAAAAAGAAATTAACAGAAAGAACCAGTGTCTGAATTTGACTGTAACTTGTCACAATCTCTTGCAATCCAGTCATCCCATAGATAACAACTGTCATTCTAGATAGATTCTGACAAGGATCACTCCAGAGCTATGGAATTAAGCATATTCTGGAGAGAAGCTGCTATTTGGGTGGTTATTTTAGCTTTGCGACTGCTCTTTCCGGGTTCAAATGGATGATAGGCCAGAGAGAGGAAGTAAACCAGAGCTGCTAGGGAAGTGAAGTGAGGTGGGTGGGTGGTGGGTGTCTAGGAAAGCACAGAGCCAGATATGAGTAGCTCTGATTCTTGAATAAAATTGGCCCAAATCTCAGTCCAACTCTTGAGCCCTATGCCTACCGGGCAGGTGTAAGGCATGTTCCCTGAGCAAGAAACAAACAAGATGGCATTTCAGTTGTCTCCCAGAAGACAGAATATTCACTTGGAAATCATCAAAATTAATTGCTTGCTAAAACGAGAATAACAAAGGTCACTGTCGTGTCTTTCAATGAAACCAGAGCAATTGGTTAAAGTGCAAAGGATATGTGCTCAGCCACAAATGGCGATAAATGTCTGTATCCCCTTGCCTCCCCACAAGTCTTAGAGACAGTTGAGGAAGAGGGAGCAGAGGTCAAGGAGGATCAGAGGGCTGGGAGGAACAGACTGAAACAGTGTCCTCTCTGCATGGCAGGAGTGCTGCTCTCAGGAACTCACAGCAGCTGTGGTTGCCTGTGGGAGACCCGAGCAAGATCAAGCCAGATACCATTCCAGCATGGGCCGATCACCACTAGCTGAGGACTTACTGAGAGCTGACGGCTTCTGGGAGTGAGTCAGTTTTATTGAAGGGTGTGACCCCACACCCAGAAGTATACGTGCAGTACAAATTGCACTCCTTGAGCTTAAAATAAATAAATAAATAAATAGAGGACATGAAGTTGGGACCAGGGAAAGGAGGTCAGGGGTGGGTTTGTGAAGAATTAGGAGGAGGATCGGGGTGAATGTGATCAAAATAGATCGTATGCAGGTATACAATTTTCAAAGCATTAATACAGTTATTATACATATTTGTAAAAGATGCCTACTGTCATTAAAAATAATCACTAAAAATAATGCAAAGATGAGCAGGGTTAAAACACTAACACACATTCGGATTCACTTCAGAGTTGTTTGAAAAGACTTGATGTCCTATGATTTAATCATGTTTTATAATAGTAACCTTGAAAATGCATTTGAATTGACTGGCACTGCTTATTCTGATTTCAAACAAAAGGGAGTTCTTAATGGAGGCTACTTTTGTGGGGTTCAATGAATTTGTGGTTGAGGGTTTTGGTTTTAACTGTAGTGTTGAGTAAAGAGAGGCAAACATTTGTACTTTGCTATAATAGTCTCGGACTCGGTTTCCCTTGTCCCGTATTTAGTTGCATCCTGGAGGGGCTGTCTGGCTCCTCCCTGTTCCCATACACACGCTAGGAGAAAATTTAGAAGTTTGTTGGTGGGGAAGTCTTAAGATTATTACTAAAAAAGAAACAAGTGGGCCTGGGATTCCTGAACACCACGTATTATTTTTTTCCTTTTATAAGAACCTATGAAAATGGTAAGTCATAGTTTATTTAAAGCCAGTGGGATGTTCAAGGTCACCAAGCCCTGACCTGTAATATATCCATCTATCTCCTTAAGATGATGAATGATAGGTCAATGCCTTCCTTGTTTATAATTTTCTAAATCTGTCTTTGTTTTTCCACACAACATCTACATTTATATTTGTATGTTAAAGAGATTTTATGTCCATTTCTAGGAAAAAAAAAAAAAAAAAAAAAGTCTTATCATGATTCACTAAAAGTAGCAGCCACAGCTGGAAACTCCACAAATGGTTGGAGTTTTATCTAAATTCTTAGCTTACAGTCTACTTTGAGAAAACGTAATTTGGAAGGTTGCAAGACTCCCCCTCTTCACGGAAAAGGTCCTGGTGTTTCTTGCAGAGAATTAATTATCATGTTGGAAACACTGTGCAGTCCACCTCTCCCTACCACTTCCTTCCATAGTCATGAATAAGAAATCCCTATTTTGGGACTTACAACAATTTATAATAGCTGCAGTATAAGTGACATCCAGAGGTTGTTTATATTAACAAGGGCATAAATGTACAGATACCCTTCGCCTTTGTCTTCATTGGCCAGATGCTTTCGTCTCCTGCTGATATGAATCCAAGTATGGCACAAGCCAGAGATAGCTGGACCTCCCTCTGTGACCTATTCACTTCTGAAATAAAGTCCTCAGCACATACAATATGATAAAACCCATAATGATGGAGTCAAGTGTAAGTTAATGAAAGTGCCACTCCCTCCTGTTCCTAGTGTTTGATCTTGACTTCCTCAAGCCTTGATGTTTTCATCTTTAATATAGAGTGATGATTTTACTCACATCATAAGCCAGGTGGAAATATCGAAGCACGCACATCCCTTCAATTACTTGTTACAATACCTACTGAGTCATAACAAGTCTGTAAATCTTAGTTTATTTTCATTTAGTGTGTATGGGTGTTTTCCCTGCATGGATGAATGTGCATCACATGTATGCAGTACCCTCAAAGCCAAAAGAAAACTTCACATCCCCTGGCATTGAATGTACAGGTAGTTGCGAGCTGCCATGTGGGTGCTGGGAATTGAACTTGGGTCTTTCAAAAGAGCAGCCAGTGATCTTAACCACCGAGCCATCCCTCCAGCCTGTTGCTTTTATATTCATATTCATTTGACTTTATTGTTCTTAAGAAATTTCCTTTTGGTCTTTTTTCCCAGAGAAATTAAAATCCCTGCTATCTAATTCCATCAGGTGTTCATTAATAATGCAGACAGACAGGTCCACATTCCATAGCCAGCAGCCCAAATGACCCATAGCCTTCTTGTCTGAGAGAGTGGATAAAAGTCAGCAGGTTGAATATTTTCCAAGCTTCAGCTTGTAGCCTAGAGCACCGGGGTTCTCAGCTACTCCAGCAGAAACTTAAATTTTGCTGAATTTTTTTAAAAAAATGAGCAACTTTCCATTAAATGAAGAAACCCTGTCAAAATAATGTATTCCAAAATTTACTTTTGTTTTGTTCAGCTTATGAATTTACAGGAAGTGAGAAAAAATGTGAAATGTTCATAAATTGAATCTCATAGCTTCTAATCCTTATATAAACGTGTCCTACAGACCTAGAAACAATCTGCATGACTTAATGTGATAGAAGCCGCAAAACATGATTGATCTGAAACTTCTGTATTTGGAAATTTTTGGTAGTATCTAATAAAAATCTCTTTGAGACTATGAGCAGGGAGATCAAATTATGAATGACTTTCATTATTGACCCCAGATAAATCTCTCTTCTGGTTTTTTTTTTTTTTTGCATCATTTTTTTCTGATGCTCTTTTATTTACTTTTCTTTCAGAAAACTTTACTTTCTGTACCCTGTCATTGGAAGTTACCTTTAAGTTATTTGCCTAACCTATGATACTTCTTTAAAACGTGTGTATTGGTGTGTGTGTGTGTGTGTGTGTGTGTGTGTGTGTGTGTAGTATGTGTGTGTATGTGTGTGTGTGACACACATGTTTCTCGGTGTGTGTGTGTGTGTGTGTGTGTGTGTGTGTGTGTGTGTGTGACACACACGTTTCTGTGTGTACACATGGAGTCTGGAAGACAACCTTGGGTGTCATCTTCAGGAACATTTAAAACATGCTGACAATATTTCAAGAAAACTTGGAGACTTGACTCTGGCGATCACTGCACATTTTCAAGGAAGACCCCAGCACATGGCTACACCCAGGTGAGCTGGCAGAGAACGTGCCAGTCGCACATCAGCCTGTACCGCCAAGAAAATGATCATCTCTGCCATTACGGTGACCTACTTAAGGTCTCAGAATCACTAGAGAATCATGATGTGAGGAAGAAAATTCATAGGGTAGCACAAACTGCGTTTTTAATGTTCACTTGTGAATTATCATGACTAAGGGTGCCAGGCGAACGGTACCTAATGCCTATGGCAAAACAATAAATCTTCTGACCTACTATTTTATACCCCGTACATCCACATAGCATAATGATGTGAGTCCCTAAATATCACACTCCAGGGAAAGCATATTTTTAGATGATCTCAAGTGTAAGACTGGGGAAGTTATCATTTATTCTCTAAGTAGTTAGCTTTACAAGGTAATGTTCATGCGTAGGAAAGAGGTATAGCTCTTCTGTCAGAGACCAGTTAGTCCATTTCCCAATGAAGATGCAAAAGTGCCTGCATTTGCTTGAGGAATTAAACTGGAATTGCTTATTTATACAAATAGCAGAATAGATGACATGGGCTGTTTTTAGAGCTAGAGTCTAGATACTTGTTTTTTGTTTTTTTCCTTCAGTATTGAGGATTAAACCTAGTTTCCCTCTCCTGAGAGAAGTACTGAACCTTTGAGCTACATCCCTAGCCCTTTTTTTAATGCATTTAAACTATTCAAATATTACCCCACAAAGATTTTTGTCCATACTATTGAGTAGCCCCTTCCATCTGGTTTAGAGTAAAAATTGAATTCCCCTTCATGTCTTTAACCTCTTTTAAAAATCCTTAATCTCACCAGGTGGTGGTGGTGCATGCCTTTAATCCCAGCCCTTGGGAAGCAGAGGCAGGCTGATCTCTATGAGTTCGAGGCCAGCCTGGTCTACAGAGTGAGATCCAGGACAGGCTCCAAAGCTACACAGAGAAACTCTGTCTCAGAAAAAACAAGAAAAAAAAATCCTTAATTTCAAATACAGTTGCCTTTGAGACACTGATGATTAAGACTTCAAGATCTGAATTTAGCAGGGACACACATCAGCATATCCAAGAGTTCTTCAGAGACCAATCAATAGTTCTGGTAAATTTGGACACACTCTGTCAAAGTCCTAAGGGAAGGGGAGACACAGAAAACAAGCTCCGCGGCTCACAGAACCTTTACATATGGTGGACTCTTGACTGTTTTGAGCCTTCAGTCATATAGACCAACCAACCTCCAGTTGGTGGGTCTTCTAATCACTTCTTCCTAAATACCACCTTCAAGGAGCCAGTGTGGGAGATAAAAAGAGCAGAGGACGTCGATGGCTAAGCGAGATCAGTAGCTGCCAGGGTCGCCTCATGTCTTTCAAGAAGCTGGGGCCCAATTGAAGGAGTCTCGAGGAGGAAATCACCTGTAATGTGCTCATAAGAAAGCAGTGTGTGAGAGATCTTCTGTTTTCATCTGTCATAAGCTGTCCAGTGCAACAACTACACAAACTCAAGAGAATGATGGATTGAGATACTGCCACGACCATTAAGGGATGCAGAACCACGCTGATTTAGGTGGTTCATGGAAATAGTTTTGAATGAATAAACAAATGTCACATTGTCAAGTTCAGACAAAGACCCACAGGATTTATCACATCATCGAAAGGACAAATAAAAGATGGAGCATTTATAATTTTGAAAGATTTAATGAGGCTTTTCCAAATACAACAATAAAAGTTTATCTTCAAATGAACTACTTCCTCATGTGGAAAAACAATAAACTAAAATGAATGAAGATAAATAAAACAACAAATGAAAACTAAAACAAAACAGACAATGTAATTCTAGAATCTCCAGGGAACTGGACTAAATTTTCCCCATTAAAGGAGGCAGATTATGAGGACTCACTGTTGAAGTTAGAATTGAGCTTCATTGCCATGGCTTGTGGGGAATTTCAAAAAGTTCATTAGAGTTGATATTTTCTCTGGAGAACAAAAACAATCAAAAAAACAGAAAGAGTAACAGATCAAAAGCCTGTTTTGTGTTGGGAATGACTGACATAGGTTAAGGCCAGGGACTAGCTGCTGAGCTCTGTGTATGTAAACTCAGGACTCCATCATTAGGTTTCCAGGCTCCCAAGCTTTTGCCCTTTGTCCGAGCTTGAGCATGCGTGCCTCATCACCGGAGTTTGATTCCACTGTGGGTACAGTGGAAGGAGAGAACTAACTCCCAAAAGGTGTTCTATGACCTCTATGCATGCGCTGTGGTTTGCGCATGTCTGTACTCACATGCGCACACCATATATACATTCACACGATAATAGTTTAAAAAAATTTTTAAAGCATGCATAATCAGACGGTCCTAGAATTTATTTATTTACAGATCATTTCAAAACTGAAGATTTGAGGATTAACTGTAGAGCTTTTTCTTAATCAGTGATTGATGTGGAAGACCCCAGCCCATTGTGGGTGGTGCCATCCCTGGGCTGATGGTCCTGGGTTCTCGAATCAAGCAGGCTGAGCAAGCCATGGGGAGTAAGCCAGTGAGCAGCATCCTCCATGGCCTCTGCATCAGCTCCTGCCTCCAAGTTCCTGCCTTGCTCCTGTCCTGACTTCCTTTGATGATGAGCAGTGATGTGGACGTGTAAGGCAAATAAACCCTTTCCTCCCCAGGTTGCTTTGGTCACGGTCCTTCATCACAGCAATACTAAGCCTAACTTAGACATTCCTGTGGGAATCTAATGCATTTTTAGATGATTTCCTTGATTTAAACATAAGGGGGTGATTTTAATTATGATGTATGTGCTGTACTTTAAACTGAGCTCTGTGCAGAGATAACATGAATTGTTACAGTCATTTACTAAGACATTTGACTCCTTGGCTGAGTTGTCCTACTTCTGTTTGCTGAACTGATGAGTTATGATGTAAGCAGTTAAGGCCATTGAGGTGTGCCAGACACAATGTTCTTAGGGACTGTCTTCTGACAGGTGGGGCAGCAAGCCACCCATGGCCCTCATCCTGGGGCAACGTGAAATGTCATCAGTAATGTTACTTCTCAGGAAAGATATGTCTTGAAACAGAAAAACCCCTTCTGTTTCCAGATGCTAAGAACAAGCTTGTCCTTTAATAAAAGTTAAATCAAGTTTATGCACAGTTGCCTCTGAGTTATTCACCACCATGCAGGATGGACAAGCAATTAAAAATCTTCTCAATAACACATCTTCTAACCCATATGCAAATGAATGGCCTTTAGCAAATCTTGGATCCTCTCTGGTACTCAGTGTCTTCATCTTCCTGATAAAGGCTTAGAAAAGGTATTAGGCATGGTAGTGGCTCACAAATAGGCCTGGTTTCAGAATGGCTGGAGACAGCCTGGGCATCTCTATGCACGCACAATTCTTCAGGGCATTCCATTGTGCAGAGAGAATGAAGAACAACCCAGCTCCTAGTTTGTCTTTTAGCTCTACCTTTGTAAGATGTGATGATTCGCCTTTGGCCACAGGAGTTTCTCCAAATTTGTTATTTGAGTTAATATTTGCAGTTTTGCTGCAGTGAGGGTTTCAAAATGAGAACTGCAGTTGCATTTACTCTGCTTCTTGTGTGAGTCCCTGTGAGCTGGAGTGTGGACACCAGTAGTTGCTTATGGAGGAAGAAGGTAGCAGGGAGGTGAGAACCGCATGGAGAGGATCCACACATTCCAGGGATCTTTAGGAACCTGGGATGACAACCCCTGACACAGAATGGCAGCGCCAATATAGAATGGAAAAGCTTTTAGGCTTCATAATACTCACCTGAGAGAAACTACAAACCTTAGATTTCTAGAAAGAAGCAAATGAAAATATCTGAGTAAGCACTTTGGTGTTATAGAAGAGCCCGGGTAGGTAGATTTGTAGTAGAATATTATTTTAAGATGTGTTACATTTATTTGTGCTGTGGAATATTTGTTTAATGATGCAAAGATGTGTTGCATTCTTTTAAGTTGCATTTGTTTAACTCTGTGAAACTGTGTTACTGTGCCTGTCTAAAACACCTGATGGTCTAATAAAGAACTGGCCAACAACGAAGTGGGAGAAAGGATAGGTGGGGCTGGCAGGCAGAGAGAATATATAGAGGGAGAAATCTGGGAAGAAGAAAGAAGAAAAAGTGAGATCAAGGAGAGGAGGACTCTAGGGGCCAACCACACAGCCACACAGCCACACAGCCACACAGCCACACAGCCACACAGCAACACAGCCAGCCATGGAGTAAGAGTGAAAGTAAGATTACAGAAGTAAGAAAAGGAAAAAGCCCAGAGGCAAAAGGTGAATGGGATAATTTAAAGTTAAGAAAAGCTGGCTAGAAGCCTATGTTGATTACCCAAGGGAGGCCTTGCTCGCTATGAGGAGGGGATAAGGGTGGGATGGGGAAAGGTGGGGGTGGGTGGGAGAAGAGGAGGGAGGGGGAACAGGGTTTGGTATGTAAAAGGAAAGAAAAAAATTTTAAATTAAAAAAAAAAAGAAAAGCTGGTTAGAAACAAGCCAAGCTAAGGCTGGGCATTTATAATTAAGAATAAGCCTCCATGTGTGATTTATTTGGGAGCTGGGTGGTGTGCCCCCAAAAGAGCAAAGGACCCTTAAAGAGTCATAGGAGTAGAAAACAGCAACAACATAGATTAAAAGGAAAAAAAAAAACTGCAGTAAGAAGAAAAAGCAAAACTCTCCCATTTCTGCCACTATCGAGGAGATACCATAGCTCACAATTCACTATGATTGCTTTCAAATGCTGCCCTTGCAATAGATGATCCTTGTCAAATATCACTGGACCCTATCGTTGACCCATTGATTAAACCATGTTATCATAAACATTCTAACCTATGACTAATATACTCAGGGGATCTGTGATGTATGCCAACGCTTGTAAATGTAGATCAGCTCTTGAAGGGCTGTTGGGTATTTTTGTTGAAAAGATGGGCCATACTTTAACAAATCAGTAGTCTGGTGGGTGGGCATTTTAATCATGTCTAGTTCTTTGCCCCAGTAAAATATCTGACAGTGATCTTTCTTATTCATATAGGTTTGGTCATTTGTATGGCTATCTGTGGTGCATAGGTTCGATAAGTTAAAATACTTGGGGTATATAATTTTCAGGTTTTCCTTCTAAACTTCGATGTTTCTTTATTAGACCACCGAAATGGAAGGGCTTCTGTCTTGTCGCTGCTTTATCAACGTGGAACATGGTTGCTGTTTGAGACTTTCCCCAGTTCGATAGACTTATGTTATTTTGTATTTGCATTTGCATTTCTTTCACTGTTAGGGCATTTTTTTTTTTTTAACAAGAAAAATTGAAAAGACGTAAAAAAAAAAAAACCACGTGAGTTTCTAGTTAGATGGTAATGAAAGTATACAGCTGACTTGTGTTGGAGGGATTTAGGCAGAATGCAGGCACTCATTTGCATTTTTTAATCAGAAATGCATTTATTTTTCTCTTTGTCCTGCGTAGTTCTCCAATTTGAATATTCAGATATTCAGAAGGCGGCTGGCTGACTGAATCCTGAGACTTAACAATAGTCGGGCATATTCCTTTCTCACGATTGTGTTCGATCTTCCTAAGGTGAAACACTTCAGCAGAGTAAATCTCAATTCTAAATTCAGGGGGTTTGCTGCTGAAATCATTATGACCACAGCGGAAACAGTAGGCTTTTCAGAAGGCTTTGTCTCCTTAAGACAAGTTGGCCCTCTCAAAGAGCGTTGGCATAGCCTGGATCCATGCATCATTCCCTGTCCGCCGCGTTCCTTCTCTGTCTCCCTCAGCCTTCAATGCCAAGCTCAGCGGATGCCCTACTTCAAGGATGGCCCTCAACATGAACTTCCCGTGCTAGCTGGCTGGCACCACACTTTCCGAAATGATCTGTCCTGGCACATTTGTTCTCTCACCAGGCCCTCCTCTCCCCTTTTCCTGCCCTCCTCCCCCTCCCCCTTCCCTCACAAGCCTCTTCTGGCAGAATCTTTAGCTCAGCTCACCACTCACCGCAGGGAGCACCTTCTTCAGCTAGCATAGCTGCATGTTTTTCTCCTGGGAACTCATCAAGGGGAGCATCCTCCACTTACTCCTGGGCTTATCCCTCGGTACCCTCTCTCATATTCACTCTCTTCCTCTTTTTCTTCACTCTCGCCCCAGGGCTTGTTCCCAGCCACTTCAGCCTTTGTCCTACATTAGTTCATCAGAAATCTGGTCCCTTTAGTCGACCGTGAATGCCCGAGAGCATACACTTGGATGGAGCCACAGCTCTTGGTGCCAGGCAGAGTGGTATGCATGATGAATTATGAAACCCCTTTCCTGGACAAGTTGAGAATCTCTGGTTCTGCCAGGGCACTGCACCAGCGAATGAGGACATGTGTGACAGATCAGAAAAATCCTTCTTAGGAAACAAATGGTTGGGAAGAGAATTATGTAGATGACCATTGTGACACACTGAAGATATGGAAGTCCCTCAGGGGTGACCTGAAAACAAGTCTCTTCTCATTTATATTTTAAGTTGAAGGACTAATTAAAATTTAGCTAATATGGTCCAGGCTTGATTTATCAAACTTCCATAAAGAACCCCCTTTCTGTGTTTGGCTGTGTACGAACGCTGTAAACAAATACTCCACTCATCATTAGGATGCTGCCTGCATCAGTTTTGGATGGTGAATACATGTCTTCATCCATGCCTTTCTGTCTCTGGGCCACATATGACTCACTGTCACACTTCAGGAAGTCTCTTTTCTTCTTCTCTCGCCCTCTCCCTCCCTTTCGCTCCTTCTCTTCTTCACCTTTTCTCCTCCTCCTCTTTCCTCTTCTTCTTCTTCTTCTTTTTTTTTTTTTTTTTGGTATGAGGGAATGGATCCATGGTCCTGCATATGCTAAGCAAGCGTTCCACCACAGAACCACAGCTCCAGACCCAGCAAGAGGGGTCTCCATCTGACTTTGGTGAGCCCTCTCCGCACAAGGGATAAGTCCGACCATTGCCAGATTTTCTTCCCTCTGCTTATTTTCTTGCTATTACATGAGTAGGAACCCGGATTTGTTAAGCTAGGCGTCTTTTGGCATGAGGAACATATTTGTTCACATGAACACTTCTCACAGTTCTTACCCCTTATGAATTATTCAATCCGGTATTTTCCTCTGCGCACTGGATACAAATTCTCCTTTTTTCTGTCAAAAAAAAAAAAAAAAGAGGAAAACTTGGCCTCTTTTTTTGCTTATATTTCCCTTTGTTAGATAATTACTATCAGGCAGAAGAATTGAATGTTATTAGCATCTATGTAGCCCTGGCTGGTGTGGAACTCACTATGTTGACCAGGCTGGTCTCGAACTTACAGAGATCCACGCATCTCTACCTCTCAGCTGGGATTAAAGCTGTGTGCCACCATGCCCAGTGATCATTAATAATTAGCAAGTAAGTTTTCATGGTTTGATACATATATTCCAAATAGGAATGGCCTCTCACTGATAATTATGGTCTTTTGCCTGTATCAGCTCTACCTCTGGCTGCTTTGATAGTGGGATTCAAATTAGGTCACAGAAAGACTGAGGCACAACTTAGTGCTAGAGTGCTTGCCTACTGTGTGCCCATAGTTCAGCGTTTCTCAACTAATGGGTCGCAATACCTTTGGGGATCGAATGGTGTGGTGATATACTGTGTCCCCCAATATATTGTGCACTCTAATAAACTTATCTGGGGTCAGAGAACAGAACAGCCACTAGACAGACATAGAGGTCAGAAAATGGTGGCACTCACGCCCTTAATCCTAGCATTCCAGGGGCAGAGATCCATCCGGATCTCTGTGAGTTCAAACAGAACAGGCATGGTGCCACACACCTTTAATCCCAGGAAGTGATTGATGGCAGGAAGCAGAAAGGTATTTAAGGTGTGAGGACAAGGAACTAGAGCTGGTTAAGCTTTTAGGCTTTTAGCGGCAGTTCAGCTGAGATTCATTCTGGATGAGGACTTAGAGGCTTCCAATCTGAAGAAACAGGATCAGCTGAGGAAATGGCGAGGAGAGGTGGCTGTGGCTTGTTCTGCTTCTCTGATCTTCCAGTGTTGACCCCAGTACCTGGCTCGGATTTGATTTTATTAATAAGACCTTCTAAGATTCGTGCTACAGAATGGCCCTTCAGACCATCAGAAAACACCGATATTTATATTAACAATTCATAACAGCAGCAAAACTGCAGTTATGAAGTAGCAACAAAAATAATTTTATGGCTGGGGTCACCACAACACGAGGAATTGTCTTTAAGGGTCACAGCATTAGAAAGGTTGAAGACCACTGCTTTAGTTCAATCCCAGCACTACAAAATTAAATAAATAAGTAAATAAATAATAGCGAATCTGCAAATACTTGTTCCTCCTCTTTGTATTCACTGAGAGGGTAGTATTATTACATTTGATGCTATTGTGAACTACACTTTCAATTTCGTATATATTTACTAAATGTAATGGGGTACACTGTCTGCTTTATGGTAGTCCTGACTGGCACCTGTAGATGGAAGTTTTCCTGTGTTTCCACAGCTGTTCAGTTCCAAATAAACATACAGAGGCTTATATTAATTACAAGCTATTTGGTCTATGGCTCAGGCTTATTACTAACTAGCTCACTCATCTTAAATTTACCCATTTCTATTAATCTATGTATCACCACGTGTCTTATGGGTTTACCTGTTCCATTATATCTTGCTTCTTAGGCAGGGGCTTGCAGCATCTTCCATGACTCTACCTTCCTTCTTCCTGTATCTCTCTTGGACTTCCTACCTGGCTGTCTCCTGTCTTGCTATAGGTCAAAGCAGCTTCTTTATTAACCAATGGTAGCTACATATATTCACATTCACAGTGTACAGGAAGACCATCCCATGGCAGACACTTTATACTGTATCTGTGTTTTATCATGCTTGTCTGCGCTCTTTCCCAAATGTGAAAAAAGAAAGTTGAGCTGTCACCATTGTAGTAAAGCCAGGAAAAAGCATCTGTAAGCTTTGCAAAGCAAAGGAATCCGTTAGATTGTTTCAGCTCTCGCCATAGAGATTAGTGCCCTACACATGCCATTTAAGTATTGGTGGAATGGAACAAAGTGACAACTGGTTCACACACACACACACACACACACACACACACACTCACACTATTTATATTGTCAAGCTTTTGTTTTCTATCCATGGCAAGATACAGTAAATATTTTATGCTTTGTAACTTGTATGGTTCCTGTTGCAATTGTTTAAATCTTCAGCATCATTGTAACCACAGACAAAATGGAATGGTAGAAATAAATGTACATGGCTCTGTTGCAATAAAACTTTATTTATAAAAGATGGGGGGAGGGACTGGGAGAGGAGTAAGGAGAGAAAACTGCATTGGGGATGTAATATAAGAGAGAAGAATAAATAAAAAGCAAAATTAAATTAAAAAAAGGATGAATGGTCTTGGGGTATAGGCCTGTAACTCTGAGGATTGTAACTGTAACTCGTCAAACACTGAGGACTGAAATGCCAAACTTAACCTGTGCTATAGAGAGAGATCAAGGCCAAATCTGGTAACTTAGTGAGACCTTGTTAAAAAGAAAACATGAAAAGGGTAGGGGAAGAGCCCAATGGAAAAACATTCAGCATGAATAAAGTCATGTGTTTAATCCCCGGTACTGCAAAAACAAAACACTGTCAAACAAAATACCAGCCCCAGGCTGGGTTTGGTCTACAGGTGGCCATCTATTGACCTCTGTTATTAGCCCACATCTGCCTCTGCATGCGAGTGAGAAGGTTCACTGTCTCAGCTTCCGGTTGGCAAAGGGGGGGGGGTAAGATATGGATAGGGAGTGTTGGCTATAACGACCTCCTTTTCCATAATTGGTTACTCTCTAGCAGTCCCATGGAAAATATGCCTTTTAGCCTTGAGCCCACAACCCTGCTAACAAGGTCAGGGTGTGGATCTAAGGGTCACTCCAGTGTCAATAAGTGACAGTAGCACATGGTGGGAGGAATGAATGAATTGTATTCAGTTTTTTGTTGCTCATAAAAAAAATTGGATAGAGTACACGTGGGGCAGTTCTACACAAGAGTGAAAGTCCCTTCTAGAATTTCATACTTCCAGAGAATGGGCCCTGGACTTAGTCTGTCTACAGGGTAGAGAATAAGTCACTGTTCTCTGAGCATCACTTTGGAACATACAGGTTTCAAAGAAGAGATGTGTCGACATCTGAGCCAGCAAGAGATGAAAGACAAGGATTTTACTGCTGTGATAAAACACTGTGACCAAAAGGAATGGGAAAGAAAGGGTTTATTTCAGCTTACAACTCTTGGGTCACACGCCATCACTGAGGGAAGCCAGAGCAGGAACTCATGGTAGGAGTCTGGAGGCAGGAACTGAAGCAGGGGCCATGGGGAACACTGCTTATTGGCTTCCTCCCGTGGCTTGCTCAATTTCCTTTCTTGAACAACTCTGTGGTCTGGGCCTTCCCACATCAATCATCAACCAAGAAAATTCTCTACTTACTTGCCTACAGGCAATATGATGGAGGCTCTTTCTCAGTGGAAGTTCTTCTTCCAATCAGGACAGAAGCCTCCCCAGGACAGATGTATTCCTTGCACAGAAGATTATTGTTGCATCCAAAGAATTATGTGATAATAACTTATGTGTCTGAGTTCTTTTTAATCTACCAACAGTCTACCTCAGCACCATGCTTTTGACATGGTTAACTTCTTGGCAAGTAGACTATTTGGCTCATCTTCAAAAGAGCTTGCAGCAGATGGGAATAAATACCGAGACCCACAGCTAGACAATATGTAGAGAGTGAGAGATCTTGGAACACTCATCTCTAAAAAACGATACCTCCATCAAACACCTCCTTTCAAGGTTCAGGCAGTCCTGTGGAAGAGGATGTGGAAAGAGTTTAAGACTCATAGTGGGTAGAGGATACTAAGGAAACAAGGCCTTCTAAATCAACAGGATCAGTGCACACACAAACTCACAGAGACCACGGCAGCACGCACAGGGCCTGCACGGGTCTGTGCCAGATGGGATCTTAGAGCTGAAAGGAGAAATGGACACATGTTCCATCCCTAACCCAGAAGCTATCTCCAATTGATAGCCACTTGCAAATAAAAATTTAGTTTGCTCCAAGGGAGTCTCACTGGGGAATCAAACTACTTATAAGGGCAGGCTGCATGCCCAGCAGTAGATGGTCAACAGAAAATAAACCCAGCAGCATTGTTGGAGGTTCCTTGTCTCATAATATCCTACCAGGGCTTTGCCTGTTTGTTTTTTAATTTAATTATTATTTTATTAAATGTATATATTGGATCTTTTCATCTATATCTGTTTCTTGGGCTCTCTTCCTCCTGTTTGATTGTTTTGTCCTCTTTCAATTTGTCATTTTTTGTATTATTATATTATATCATATCACATCGTAATCCTTTAGAAGCCTGTTTGTTTTCTAATGAGAGACAGAAAGGGGTGGATCAGAATGGGAGGGGAGGTGGGGAGAACTGGGAGGAGGAGAGGAAGGGGAAACCATAATCAGGATGTATTCTATGAGAAAAAAAAATCTATTTTCAATAATAGGAAACAAAAGAGCATTTGGCTTAATGACTTTCTAGAGCTTCAGTGTGGTACCCAAGCTAGGAAGGTAGTTCCACAGCAGATGGGGATTCTGACCTGAGTGTGCTCAGCCTCCCAAACCACTGCCTTTCCAGATTAGCCCATTTTATAGCGTGAGAACGCCTGGCCATCTGCAGGAGACAGTTAGATAAGAAACCAGGATTTTCTCATGAGGTTTTATTTTTATTTATTTATTTTTTAAAAATAATTTTTTTTTTCTTGTCACTTACCCCGGTAAGGCAACCATCTGTTCCTTAACACAAATGCCCAGGGTGTACTGATGGAAATATTCCCCGGTGTACCTCCAACCTTGCCGGCTTCTTGCACAAGCTTTTACTCTGGGGGAATCTTTTTACGCTGTCCCTCTGCTAACTATTCTAACTCCACATCTGAAGCTTTCATTAAAGGTCCTTGTCACAACATCGGAGAAGACAGAGCCTCTCTCTTCAGCCCTTTTCTTTCTTTCTTTCTTTTTTTTTTTTTTTTTTTTTTTT
>CABHPP010147003.1:41069-70592 GCA_902168425.1 Peromyscus attwateri
CATCTTCTTTCAACTGAGCTTCTTATTTTGTTTTCATGAAGAAAGGACACTTTAGCTACTGCGTACACACTACATGCCAGCTATAACTCAGGGCTGAAATCTCATCTGTATCACTAATTCTTCTTTTAGCAACACTCACAACCTTATACTGAGATCTCTTGCTTCCATTGAAAAATGTCCGGAAGTTTATACAGTTCTTGTAGACCTGCTGTGTTGAAGGGTCAGGGTTTGAACACATTTCTGCCTCATTCTGACACTCAAAACCCTGACCATTTTACTCTTTGTGAGCTGTTGAGGATGTGATGAAATGTGTGGCTATTAATCTTGTTATCTCTGTGGGGCTAAGCCATTGTGCCCAGGCATTTGGTCAGCCATTATTTCAGCTGGTTCTCCAAGAGTATGTTTAGAGGAGATTGACATTTGAATAAGTTCATATTGAGTAAAGCAGATCCACCCCTACCCCACCCCCTCATAATGTGGCTGGGCCTCATCTAAACAGGTGAAGGCGGGCCTCATCCAATCAGGTGAAGGCTTTTCTAAAAAAAAAAAAAAAAAAAAAAAAAAACCCAACAAAACAACAACAACAACAACAACAACAAAAAACCCCAAAAACAAAAAACGGATGGGATTCTCTAGCAGGCAACATTTTGACCTAAACAGCCTTAGTGCCTCCCTGCATTTCTGTCCTGGTGGCCTACAGCATAGAATTTGGCCTTGCCCGACCTTATAGTTACATGAAAAGATTCCTGGAACTAAATCTCTGTCTATGTGTGCATATCCAATTGATTCAGTTTCTCTAGAGAACCCTGACTATTATAGAATTCCTCTACACTTACTCTTTTCACTTGGATGAAGTGATGAGTGAGCCAGAGGGCTTGTCGGATATGGGTCTGTAGGTCATGGGATCTGGGTCACACATAGACCAGTTATATTTATTGTCTCTGAACAAACTACTAGACAGGGATAACATGAGGGTGGAAGATATGTTTGGGCTTGTAGTTCTGGTGATGTCAGTCCATCCTGCTGAGGAGGGAATGGCATCTGGGGCAGCTTGGTCTGTGGTGCAGGAAATGTGTAGCATGGCTTGGTCATATCTTGGCAGATCAGGCAGTGCAGAGGTAGTTTGGGTTATCCAAAGATGGATATGACTTTCAGGACCCACCAGCAATGACCTGTTGCCATTAGCCAGGCTACAGTCTCAAAGGCTCTCCAGACATTGAACCATGCCCTAGGTATTCAAACACATGAGCCTGTGGAGGACACTTCATATTCAAGCCACAATGGCATGTGGCTAAGAGAGTGAACCTTCTCTCTTTAAATTCAGACCAATCTCCCTGTTCCCTGGCTTACCAGCTTAACATGAGTATATTACTTGCACTCAGTGGCTATACTCTAATTTAGGGACCATATTCAGAAGCCCAGTCACAAAAGGGTAGTCACAAACAGGCCAGTAACCATGACAAGGTCTTTTCACATCCAAAAAATGTGACATCTTTCCCTCCTCACAAACAACTCTTAAGAAAACACATTTGATGATCCTTATTTTTCTAGAAGAGAAAACAAGCTCACGAATAGCTGGTCATCTTGAGTTGAGTAGAGGAAAGACCTGGAATCAATCAAGGGCCATCTGATCTCAAAGTTGCTCCTCCAAAGATTGGGTGTTAGTGTCTTCTTTTATAGATTGGTGACCCTGAAAATAAGCACAAGACTCCATAAAGTATGAACACAAAAACAAAATGGAGAGTCATCCAGTTTTAGAGGTTTAAAGAGTAGTTATGGAGTGTTTAATCAAATATCTTTTCTTAAATGGTCTTTGGCACCTCCTTGGATTCTTATGTGGTAGTCTATAATTCAGTTCTTTTCCTTAAGAGTTGAATATGTAGTTGAACCTAGTGTATGAATGATTCAAAGCCATCTTATCATACTGTTTTCTATCTTTCTTTCTATCCTATTCGGTTTGCAAAATTTTCAATTCATAATCATGCAGTACTTCATTTATTCAGTTTGAATCATTCAACACAACAGCAGAGACAGAACTCAATAAAACAGAAGTTTCAGAAACAAAAATCAGACTGTTTCTAAATCTGTACTATCACAAATATCACCTTAGGGGGATTTAAAATGTCTTGTTGGTATCCGTGTTTCTCAAAGGGGCATTAATACTGAATGAATGAAGATGTCATGGTATTTATTGATTAGCCAGTTGGTTTTAGAAATTAACTGCCAGAAATTAGGGATTACCTGCTTCTCTTTTGCCTCTGTTTACACTCTTTGCTATCACATGCTTTAACCAGTTTATACTTCAGTGTAAAATCACGCTAATAAAGTTCATATCATGTGAGCAGAAATGAAATACAGAATGTTCCACATGACATTCTTGAGCATAGTTTTACAAACTATCTTTCTCTGTTGTGTTTAATGAGGAACGTCAATAGTAGCTTCATAAGCATCCACCAGCTGAAATCCAGAGTACCTGTTGTGAAATTGGTGGTGTGGTATAACCTTACCTCTGACACCTTATCCAATTTGCAATATCTTTATTCTAGGAAGTTAATATGAAAGGGCAATGTGAGGTCTGAAAAAAAAATTAGGCCAGGCTTAAGGAAGTCCGACTAGGTGAGGAACGGACATTTACCGAAGCCTGCAGTGGATGGGGAACATCACAGCCCTTTCTCCATTGCAACAGAGACCTTTTTGCCAAGCCACGTGTCAGCTTCAACAACCTCAAGAGCGCCCAAGAAGCACGCCCTTAAGACCTCCTTGAGACGACTACCAAGTGAGGTATTTGTCTGTGACTCTGCCGAAGATCACCAGGGAGCTATCAAATTCTGTCCATAAGTGATTGAAAGCCACATGAATGGAATGGATATTTCAAACTAGAGAGACAAAATAAATTTCTCCTGAGCCTTGATTTAATTCCAATTCATTTTCTACTGTCTTTTCTTTTCTCTCCTCCCCACCAGAGCCAAAAATCTTCAATTGAAAAAAAAAAAGAGTAAATATGAAGAACTACATTGATCCAGTGGTCTGATTATTATTTTAGCCTGAGAAAGCAAATGGATAAAGTTCAAAAACATGGAACCATGTCAAGCATAATCAGAACTTTATATCCATAATATAAGCTTTTGTAAGCTCAGAGAATCAGCCAGAACAAAATGTCTAATTGGTTTAGTGTTGAAGTCAAGTTTAATATTAATAAACACTTTATAATTCTTTGTAAGTTTACTTGAATGATATTGGCTCAAACTAAATAGATGCCATGTCTTCAAAGAGAACAGTGTTTAATTGATACCAAATGATGTAGTGTGTGGAGTTACTGTTTGTTCTCTGGCTCAGGCTTCCAAGCACTGGGGGGAAACGAGGCTGGGCCACATTTGGTGGACTTCTGCAGAGTGCGCACATACATTTTCTTTCTGCTAAAAAGCAACAGACGTCTTCTGGGGACATCAGGCATCAACTCTTTGATATAGCTCGTAAAAGGGGGACAAGAGTGAGCCTGAGACCACAGGATGTGGGTGTCTGACTCACAACGCAAGGCAGCTGGGAGTGCTCACAACAGCTGTGGCAGGACGGTTTCCTTGGGTTTCACACTAACAGCTGAGCTGACTCCTGCGAGCTGCACCCCCCCCCCCCCCCCCCCATCAAGCAAAAATGTGCCGAGTCTCCCTCGACCATCCAGAGCCTCAGAACAAAGCTGACATTGTCAACAGCCTCTCCCCATCTGGGACCCACCTTTTCCTCTAATCATTTTCAAGTATTTCATGTGTTAACTGGCTCACAAACAATCCTTTCTACCTTCTTGATAATGATGGAAAGATGTTGCTCCTTCAGGTATACGGTGAGGCTGGAAGAGATAGAGATGGCGGGTTTCTGAGCCTCCCTGAGTCTGAACCCTTTGACCCACCCCACAGAGCATATGAGACAAGAGGTCGTGTTCTTGTAAGTTTTGGTGGCATGTGAATCTTACTCTTCTGAGAACAGACAGGAAGCATGCCTTATTCATTGTACAGCAGCTGTATGAGGCTCTGAGGATAAATACTGAATAAATTTCCGGAGCATTTTAGTGAGAAACAATATGTAAATGAGCCTATTAACTATTTACAGAGTGGCTGCCGTGAGGCTACTAGGCTCAGAGCATTGTGTTAGTTTAGGTGATATGAATGTGATTACTACAAGTTCTTGTCAACTCAAGGGGAGGTAGATGGGGGAGGACAGAGAAGAGGGAGCACTGAGCAAGGAGGAATGGGCTCTACTGTTAATTAGGGAAGGATCTGGGAGAAGAAGGGCTAAGCTGGTCTGGAAGCAGCAACAGTATTCCGTGAACATCAACTATCAGAGGTTCGAGGAGAAGTGAGTAGTCCTCAAAGATCCACGTCACTGAACTAAACGTTAAACTAGGAAACTGAGGAAAGGGAAAAGGCCAGAGTGCTTGGAATGTTGGAAGGAAGGAGAAGCGAAGGAGAAATGGTGTTCATCCATTTCTAATCTAGCGTGCAAGCTGATCAGTGGCTTGGAACAATGGACAGCCAAGAGTTTTGTGAGTTCTGCAGTGTCACAGGTAGCCCAGGCTGGCTTCAGACTTACTGTGTAGCCGAAGGTGGTGTTGAACATCTCATCTTCCAGCCTCTATCTCCTGAGTGCTGGGTGATGGCATTCCAGGCAAGTGTCACACTAGCTGGGATTATAATTTCGTCTGAGGCCCAGAGACCTTTTTGGAGTTTATGTGGTTGCTGGTGGAATTCAGCTGAAACTGTGTGACTTAGGAAAATTCTCTCTTTCCGTCTGTCTCTGTCTCTTTCTCTGCATCTCCGTTTTTCTCTGTCTCTGTCTCTGTCTCTGTCTCTCTCTGTCTCTCTCTCTCTATGTGTCTCTGTCTCTCTCTGTCTCTCTCTTTCTCTTTCTCTCTTTCTCCTGCTCTTTTTGGAAACATAGTCTCACTATATACACCAGCCTGGCCTTGAACTCACAGAAATCTGCCTCCCAAGCAAGTGCTGGGATTAAAGGCACACAACACATGTCTGGCTACTTCCTTATTTTTTAATAAGGTTCTCTCCATGAATTTAGAGTTTGTAGATTTGACCACATTGCCAATTGCAATCTCCAGGGGTCCTCCTCTTGTTTCCAACTCACAAGTCGATTACAAGCATGCATCTCTGTACTTGGCTTTTTACATAGGTGTTGGGGGTTAAACTCAGGCCTTTGTGCTTTCGTGGTGAGCATTTTATGACCTAGTTATCTACACAGCTCTATTTTTTTAGTTTTTTGTTGTTGTTGTTGAGATGGAAATCACACACATTAAGGTGCTATGATCTTAACTGCACTCTCGACCAGTGAGTGCAATTATGCAATCCTCACATCATCAAGATATAGGAAATTTACAGATTTTCTCACAACAGGAAGTGTTCCTGTGTAGCATGAGTCTTAAAGAGTTCTTATTAATAAAATCAAACCTGAGCCAGTTGTTGGGGCGAACACTGGAAGGTCAGAGAGACAGAACGAGCCACAGCTATCTCACCTTGCCGGATCCTCAGCTGGTCTTGCTTCCTCAGACTGGAAGCCTCTATGTCCTCATATCCGAATGGGTCTCAGCTGAACTGTTGCTAGAAGCCTGAATGCTTAACCAGGCCAAATGCTTAACCACGCCAAATGCCTCTATGGGCAAATGCCTCTATGGGCAAATGCCTCTAGTTTCTGGTCCTCACGCCTTATATACCTTTCTGCTTTCTACCACCACTCCCTGGGATTAAAGACTTGCTTTCTGGGATTAAAGGTGTGTATCACCACGCCTGGCCATTTCCAATATGGCCTTGAACTCACAGAGATCCAGAGGGATTTCTGTCTCTGGAATGCTAGGATTAAAGGCGTGTGCCACCACTCCCTAACCTCATGTTTAACATTGTGGCTGTTCTGTCTCTGACCCCAGATAAGTTTATTAAGGTACACAATATTTTGTCGAATACAATACCACCACACTCCTGTATCTCCTCTAAGCCAGACCCTCTGACTCTGAGAAGAAGCTGCCACTGACTCACGATTCATTTTCCTTATTGCGAAGCCATGGTTTAGGTTTCTTAATCTGAGAACTTTATAGAAATGGAATCATACAGCAAAGACTCTCTGTGCCTGGCTTTTATTCACAATGCTTTATCTGGAAGATGCATTTAAGCTGTGCATTTATGGGTTTATTCAGCTTCTTCCTTTGTATTTTTAAACATTCCAATAAAGGTGCTTATTAGCATTGGCTTTTCCATTTTTTTTCACACCTAAGCTGTTCCTGTTAGAGACTACCACAATGGAAGCCATTGAGGACATTGTTATAGAGATATTTGCGTGGAAAATTTTCATTTTTCTTGGATAAATATAATAGGAGTGAGATTGTGAATGCCAACAGACAAACATGTATCTAAACTGATTAGTGATTGCTAAACAGTCTTTCACTTTTTTTTTCAGCCTTTTCCTCTTTCATCAGAAACATATGAGTATTCCAGTTGTTCTTCATCTCTATGCATGCACGGGGCTGCCAGCCTTGGCTGCAATCGTTCTAACGGGTGCAGACCTCTTGTGTGGTTTTCATTTGCATTTCCTTGATGACAAATGGTGCCAGAACATCACATTGAGAGGCGATACTGTTGCTTAAGAACCGTGTTTGAAGTGGCAGATGACCCTGGACGAAATCCCTCCTCTCTTTTCCTAACAAGATTTTTGTCTTCCTTGCAAAAAATATAATTCCAGTTCCTGCTACATGGGATTATTGTAAAGATCGAGGGAGAAAATACATATCATGTTAAGAAGGGGCATGGTCCCATAGACAGCCATTTTATCATTCAGTGGGTTACCTAATAGTTGACATGGAAGCAGTCCAATGAGGCCATGTATTGGCATTTCTAAATGGAAAGAATCAAAGAAAGGACATCCGTGTACAACCTAGAGGCCACAATCTAAACACCCCTTTCTCACTTCTACATATGATATAGTCAAGCCTGCCTGATTCCCTGGTGATGCCCTGCCTCTGTACACCTGACTGTGCTGGACCGCTCAGTATTCACCGAAGTCCCAACTTGTTCTCCATGGTGATTAGGCCGGGATCCCAGGCCACAGCACCTTTTTGTGCTTCCCCCCAAATTACTACTTCATAGACACACATACTAGCTCTGCCATTCTTTCTTTTTCTTCCTCTTCTACTCTCCAGCTTCTCTTTCCATGATTTTAAATCTATAAATACAAAAGAACTTTTTTTTTTAAGGTAGGAGAAGTAGTTATTTGGAGTAGGACCTCTTTTGGAAGCAGGAGAGAGGGAGACAAAGCCTATGGGACAGGGGGCACCAGAATGAACTACGATTTCTTAAGTGGTTTTGATTAAATTTCCTAGGCATTGAAGGAATGGACAATGCATCTCTTGCTTCATCGGCCAACAAAATGTAGAATGTATCAGGATAATTAGTATATTGGTTTCTTTCCTCATGACGATGCTAATCACCTGACAGAAGCAGCTGGAGGGAGGAAGCGTTTACTTTGGCTTGAGGTTTCCACCCATGATCCCAGTCAGGGCAGGCAGTGTGTGTGTGTGTGTGTGTGTGTGTGTGTGTGTGTGTGTGTGTTAGAGAGTTCTCACATCTTGGCAGACCAGGAAGCAGAAGGCAGGACCAGAAGGAGGGATGGGTCACCACCCTTAAGGCCTGCTTCTACTTAAGTTCCAAACACTCCACAACCCACCACAACAGCATCACCAGCAAGGGGGAGGTAGTGTTCAAACACAAGCCTATGAGTGGTGTTTTACATTCAAAGCGTTGCTACTGAAATTTTGAGAGAACTTGTAGACAGCTTAAAGACTATTCTAAGTGATGGCCTTCTATACATCCTGCATGTCCAATTTCATGGAATCAGGATGGGAGTTGGTGAAGGACAGAGCCGACTGCTGCCCCCAGTGGAATAAGTAGCTGAGTTAGTTAGCTAAAAGGATGGAGGACAAAGTAGGAGCAATTTACAGGGAACGTAAATATTATGAAACCTCAGGGAAAGGAGGTTGAATGAGAAATAAGAGCAAGCCACCGGGACGGGAAGTTAAGAGCTCATTGCTGATGTCTCTGAAGGATCTTTGTGTCTATTGTTGAGAGCCGGAAGGAAGGAAGGAAGTCAGATTATATTCTGCTAAAGAGTAAATGGGGATAAGCAGTTCAGATCACACCTTTAAAGATGGTTTAAATAGTTGGACCAGTGGCACGAGACTGTAATTCCACCTTCTTGAGAGACTGAAGCAGGAGGATCATGAGTTTAAGGTTGAGCTGGACTACATGGTGAGTTCAAGATTAGCCTGAGTAACTTAGGGAGACCTTGCCTCAGAATAACAATTTTTTTTTAAAAGGCTGGAGATCCAATTCAGTGGTAGAATGTACACCTGCTTGCATTCAATCACTGCAAAAGACAAGAAAAGAAGCAAAGAGAAAAGATGTAAGCAGCAAGCATCAGAGAAGACAAGATTGAGGCAGGAACCATGGCTCATACAACTCTGGAAAAGGATCATCCCTGGGCCTCGGCTTCCCAAATGTAATGGCTACTCCAATGGCCCCCATAGGCTCAGAGATTTGAATACTTGGTCACCAGGGAGGAGCACTATTTGAAAGGATTAGGACGTGTGGCCTTGTTGGAGGAAGTGTGTCATTGGGGTGGGCTCTAAGGTTTCAAAAGGCCCAATCCAAGTCCAGAATGTCTCTCTTCTGCTGCCTGCAGATCCAGATGTAGAACTCTCAGCCAGCCCCTTCTCCAGCACCAGGTCTGCCTGCATGCCACCATGCTTCCTGCTGTGATGAAAATGGACTAAACCTCTGGAATTGTAAGCCAGTCCTGATTAAATGTTTTCTTTTATAAGAGTTGCCATGGTCATAGTGTCTCTTCACAACAATAGAACAGTACTAAGATACCTAACTATAAAAAGGAGTCACCGGGCGGTTGTGGCACACACCTTTAATCCCAGTACTTGGGAGATAGAGGCAGGTGGATCTCTGTGAGTTTGAGCCTGGTCTGGTCTACAAAATGAGTTCCAGGACAGTGAGGGCTACACAGAGAAACCCTGTCCTAAAAAATCCAAAAAAAAGTAGTCATAATACATATTCTTTGGTACTTGTTGAGAATTCCATGTTAGCAGACATCATATGCTTAAAACATCTTGGAGACATAGACTTGAGTACTTCCAACTAGTAGCACTTATTCAAGGGACAACAGAGTGATTCTTTGTTTCTCCCAGTCTAGGGACCGTCAAATCCGCCCCCTTTCCCTGTGAGACTGCATTTTGTTGCCTCGTCTTTGAACCAGAGCCACTGTCCCCTCATTTGATCTCAGTTGCTTCTCAGCTCAGCTGTGACAAAATCCTAAAGCCTTTAGAAAGTCTCCTCCCCATTTTGTAACTACAAACAATGTGGGCTCCTGGGAAATCTGAAAATTTGTTCTCATTGACTTTCCTCTCGAAGTAACTCAGGACCCCTTCCCTCTATTTCAGCTCTCTTCCACACCACTGCCACAGTTGTTCCTGTTTTACAAGGCTTCTCAGCAAGTATACATATACATATATGTATTCATAAACACATACACACATATATACATATGCATATACATATATGTATACACATACACATATACATACATATACACACATATGCATACACATATACATATACATACACATACACACAATACACATACACATATACATATACATATGCATACTCATACGTATACACATGTACACTTACACATACACATACACACATATACACACACAATACATATATGTATACATACGTATACACGCACAATAGTATCTGAAATCTTGGTGTCATGTTTCTTATTCAGTAACCCCTTTCCTCCCTTGCTCTTTAGAGAATATACTGCCAGTATATTCTATATGATCATATACTTGATGTAGAATACTGGAGAAGTGAGAGGAGAATAAACAGATCCTGGTATCGCAATGCAGGAAAACAATATGAAATCATCATGAAACACTGGTTCTTAAAACCCCTAGCCAGACAGGCGACTCCTTAGCCAGTCTCACAAAACCCCAAGCCCAGCCCTTTGTGGACAATACCATCACTTTCTTTTCCTGTTCTTCACATTAAGTGTGACTTAAAACGACTAATAAAATAATTAGTCTCTCATGATTTAGTGAGGTGGGAAGGAAAGGGGCAGAGTCCCTGTTCACACCAGCCTTGTGCCACACATATTATCCATTCCCCTCTCCCGGGGGAAGAACTTGACAGCATCCATCTCAAAGCGGTTCCTGCTCTGGAAAAGAAAAGGAAAATAAATATTAGCTCCGTTCTTGACAGAAGTTGAGAAGGAGAACGAATTGACTTTAAATAACGGTGGACGGCGCCTTGGAGACAGTTCTATCTTATTAAGTCCCCACATATATAAATGTGAGAGTTTGAGGATGTTGAAACCTAAATGATACATAAGGGAAGCATGAAGCCAGGAATGTAAGACCAAGGAAGGGTGTTAGATCTGGAACAGGAGTCCTCTTGGGCTCATATACTTTGGAGTTCTATAATGTATGGAAGGAATGGGAATTTTCCTGTACTTTTTTTCTCTTTTTTGGGTTTTTCTAGACAGGATTTCTCTGTGTAGCTTTTAGAGCCTTTCCTGGAACTCACCAGGCTGGCCTCAAACTCACAGAGATCCGCCTGGCTCTGCCTCCTGAGTACTGGGATTAAAGGTGTGTACCACCACCGCCCGGCTTTTTCTTGTATTTTGTAGAGGGCTATAACATGGAATAGTTAACCCTTTTATTTTTCCTCACCAAGAACTTTCATGTATGCAGTTAACAGTACTGCTTCAACACCCTCGCTCTCATATGTATTGCATTCCTGACTTTCTTACAGGCTGGTTGTCAAGCTCGGCTGGCAAACACACAGGAGGCTGGGCTTCCTGACCAAGGCCACCAGCACCCACCCACCTCACACAGCTGCCCCAGGTCTTCCACCTAGGACCGAGCTACGTGAAGAGTTGCTTATGCCCTGTGCTCACTAACAATGGGATTTTCCGAGTAGGGAGTGGCAGGCGTAGATGTGGAAGCTGACATCAACTCCCTTAGGCTTTGCAGCTATAAATGTTAAGAGGTCATGGTCACATCCATTGTGAATAGACACCTGTGCCAGCCTTTGTTAGAAAAGTTTGTGCTACCAGGGTCCAGGCCTCTAACTGGAAATGCCTCCGAGCTCAAGACTTAGGAAAATGTCATGATTACTGCGTTTTAGTATATTTCTATGGAATATGTATACGGAATACATATTTAGTAAATGTCTATGGAATATATATAATATATATATATATATATATATATATATATATATGCAATTTCTTTCAAGATTGGTATGTGCACAGGCACATGCACACACACATACAACAGTTTGAAAAATCTTTCTGTTTGTTTATTCTAGATGGACACTCCCAGGTCTTAGAATGTCTTAATATTTAGGTTCTCCATCGGCATGAGTTTGATACCAGCCCATGTATCCCAGTGTGAAGTAGTGAGAGGATTTTCTTCTTCCTCTGTCTTCATTTCTCTATCTAAGCTATAGCTGACGTAGTCCCTGGATGTCTCTGGCTTCCCTTCCAGCCTCAGCCCATACAAAGTTGCCTTGTGCTGGAATGATTTTTAGAATGTTACAGCTCCAGTTACAGGGCCAGGGGAGGTCAAGTCTGTGTCCCCAGTTCTTTCCTTCCCCAAGACGGCTGCCTTTGATGGCAGCCCTGGGAGCAGTGGGGAATAGCTTTGGAAGGGTGTTGGGAACGCTGGATGCAGGTTTTGCAAGGCTGTTTTTGTCCTGATGAAGACCCAAACTAACTTCTTCTTTGGCAACACTGGTACTTATTAATGTAGATGTATGTCCACTTATTTTTCTTCTTTTTTATTACTTGGCCTGTTTTGTATTTGGAGAAGAAAAGGTACATCAGGCTTGCTTTTCCATTTCTGGGAAAAGGTACTCATCTTCAGGGTGATGTCAGGACACCATGTCTGCTTCAGGGTCGAGATCCAGGGGAGGGCAGGGAAGATGGCTGCGTTTCCATCCTGAATCTGTCACTTATTCTGCATAAGGTCTCAGGGATGAAAGCTAACCTCTTTGCTGCTTTTCCTCAACCAATACCTGAGTGCTGGGGTTAGTTTGAGTTGTTGATGAAAGGGAGTATTAAAAACAAACAAACAAGAAACAAAACCAGCATGGTACTTGACTTATGGTCAGCCCTACCCTCCACCTCCATTCCATTCTTGTTTTTAGTTTCTCTCCCAACTCGCCTCTTAGTGCTCAAATGTTGGGCAATGGGAAGCCACAGGAGTCTGGGCACAGCTAAACCAGTATTTCTTATAAAAGTATACAGCACATTAAGAGACTTGGACTCAACCCTAAGCTTTCTTGTGGGTTCTTGAGCAAGGGTCTTAAACCCTTTGGAATCTATAACTCCTTCCATTTCACCCCCATAAGCCCTCAGCACACTTTCATTTTATGTGTGGCATCTTCCTTTGTTTCTTTCTTTTTCTGTTAGCCTGAACACCATTTTGAGGGAAGAGGCTGTAGCTCAGTAAAGTGGTATAGTCCCAGCACGTGAGAGGAGTGGACAATCAGCTCAGGCACACAGATGACCTACATAAGAGCAGCTCCTGCGTCTTCCATATTGCTTCCCTTTCAGAGGAAGTAATTGAAGGTTGAAATGTGCCCTGAGCTGCGGTAGGCTGGGCTCTTCAGCAGTGAGACTCATGGATAAAAGTTGACATAGAAAAACTAGATGCAAAATGTTTCATTGAGATAGGGGGGAAAGGGATGATAATAACATGCCTCAAATTCTGTCTTGCAGAAGGGATCAAGAGAACTCATTGTGGGTTTGCAACGACCTATTTATTTATGGAAATCTTGAGAATATTTCCTCTGGAAAGGCTTAATTTTAAAAATACAACCAAAGATAAAAATGAGTGATTATTTAAAATACTGAAGTGATGTTTTCAATGCAGAGCTGCTTCTATAGTGAGGCATGGCCTCATTCAAACCACTTAGTAGCTACAATCCATGATACTCCCAGAATTTCAGCAGAATGTATACTTCCTCCTCATCCGCCACCATGTGCAATATTAGTCTTATATGGTAGACTTAAAATCTTTTCTATTTTACACCCGGTTATAATTTATATATTGATGCGTTGCATTGTATGGCTCACCAAGAGGTTTGGGTACAATTTGATTTTGCAAACCTAAATATGTGCATTACCAGCTACTTTTAGGAAAATGTAGGAGGGAACAGTTTCCTGTCACATTTTCGGTTTATCATAATGGTCTTAAAAGCACACCTCTGAGAGTGGACAGGAAATGCCAGAAGAAAAAGGGGAGAGGGGAGGCTGGCATCTTGCTAGAACGAGGATTGTTTTCTTTTAACACCAACAGAAGGCTGGGTACGTGTCAGGAAAATCTGAGGGAGGGAATTAACTAGGAGACCCATTCTGTGAAATTGAAGGGCTCCTTTGCTTTGCTGGTGTGTTAGCTCCCATTATTTCTTTACTCTTTATTTTTAATTTTAGCAGGCTTTGTTCGGTGCCCTAACCTTATTATGACTTTGCTTTTACAACAAAAGGCATTCTCCCCATCTATCACTTTTCTAGCCTCCTTCCTGCTCAACTAATGGAGCAGATGATAATTTCACTAAACAATGTGCCAATTTTCAAAAGCGCATCCCATCCTCTAACCTTACTGAATAACAAACCCTCTTGCTGCATAATCCACACTGTCATCCTTTCTCCTCAGGGCCACACCGAACACTGATTGGGGCCGTGACAACTGGGTACCCATGGTCACCTGAGAGTGCTATTCAGTGTATGCTAATTTTCTTGCCGGTCTTCCTAGTGCAGCCTTTGGGGAGGACTGGGCTGTGAGGAAGCATCCTTGAAAGGTGAGGGTCAACCATGCGTGTTCCACGGCACATATGGCTACAGAGGACCGAAGAGCAAATGCTTTGCTTGCAAAATAAGTCAACAGCCATATAAAGTCTGCCATTTGTATTTGATGCAGGGAACTCTTACAACCCGCTATCTGAAAGGAGCGGGAACTGAGGCCAGATACCTTTGATTATTTATTTATATATTTTTCATGGCTATTGTCCAGAGTAATCACTGTTGCATGGGTATTCTGGAGAAGCAGCAGTGGTTGCAGTCGGGGTGGGGGGTGGGGGAGAGTTGGTCCATTCTTCACTGACTGCACAGCAAACAGTATTAAAGACAGGGAAAGCCATTTGTTCATGAATATACATTTGATACATATAAATGCTTTGTGCCATGAATATTTATCTCTTTCATGGATTGCAGCTGTTGTGTATTGATAACTATTAACAGGTTGGAAACCATTCTTTAGAAACCTATGCCTGTCATTGGTGTGCAAAATCAGCCTCAGAAATTTATCTTTTTCCCTCTCTTTCTTTTGTGGGGAAGATAGAATACTCCTGGGGTTTATAATGAGGTTAGTCCTTTAGCAGTTAGACAAAAGAATTTGATAAAAATGAAAGACACCTTTCACGGGCGATTTTACACACATTTATGAATGCCTATGATTTATTGAAATTTACTTAAAATTGATTTTCTATTTTGATTTTTAGATAAAATTGCAATCAAGGCAGTAGTTTTGCATACCGACTAGTCTTCAGGTTTTGATGAATGTTTCACTGCATAAAATATTAATTACGAGGTGGACCATGGGTCATGTCACTGAAGTTGAGAATTAAGAACCTGTGGCTATTCTGGTGCTCTGGATAGAAAGAGGAGTTTTGTAGACTTCATTTTCTATGCTCGCTCATGTGGTCTATAATTTACCCACTCCTATTTTTTCTTTGTTCTCCAAGCAAATGACACTTTCTGCGTACCAGCATATTTGTTAGTTCTGTTCCCAGTGTGTGAAATGATTTCCTTTTCGGCAATTCTGAGTTTCTGTGTCTCACATTTTTTTAGCCCCTTCCTTAGAACCAGCTCAAATGTCTGTATCTTGGGATAGCCTATGTGTCTTCCATGACTCACTTAGATCTTTGGGTACCATTCTTGCCAGTGCCTACTCTTCATGGTAAGCTCGTTTTTTTTTTGTTTTTTGTTTTTCCTAGATCTTTCTACTGTGCCCCCATGGAATACTATACATGCATGTATTGCCTAATAGTTATTTGCTTTAGAATGTGTCTCTTGCAGTATAAAGTTTCTTGACTATAAGAAAATGTCTAAGAAAATGTCCAGCACCTCTCTGTTTCTCACACCATGAGTGCATTACTTGACTCTAACTTTGGCTGAATACATGCTTATTTAGGATGCTGTAGTGTTGAAGGGTAAATGTCCAAGAAAAATACATCACTTTTATGTAACCTCCTATACAGATCTGAGGTATAGATATTCTTGCCATATCTTTCCAAAATGTTCTTTCTCCTTTTTACCTTTCGGCTTTAATACTTTTGGCTCACTCTGAATTCTCTCTTGCACAAGAATAAATAACTGTAGGTGGCATTACTATTGTTTTAAAATATAATAGTGGCGCTGTTACCAGCCAAAAGGTTATGAGACACGACAAAACCCAGTATCAGAGCTTTGCTAGGAGTCGGGGGGACAGAAGAGAGTAACCAGGCCTGGGGGAGACACACATGCAGAAAGAGAGGGTGGGGGGAAGAGAGAGCAGAGAGAAGGGAAGGGGGGAGTCTGTGTCCGGCTTTTAAGGATTCCCCTGCACATGTGCAGGTGGGCTTATGGAGCTATGCCACACATGCACTGACTGTGTGACCGCACTGCACACATTTGCACAATCATGCAGCACACTGATGACGTAGGACTTAAGACCCTTTGCTTAGCTACTGAACTGCACATGTTTGGTCATGAAGCTGGAGAGGCAGAATCCTAACAATTACCACTCAGGGTCACGCCCAGCATGTTCAGGGGCTATTCCTTCCCTCCTTAAATATATACTTACCCTGCAAAAGTAAGCCACAGAGATACTGTTCATTCCTTAGTGTGCTCAATCCTATCCCAAGTTATAGAACTGTTGATGTGAAATAGCAAGCATTTTTGATCCTAATGAGGTTTAAATTGGTTTATTTATTTATTTGTTTATTATTAATGTGTATATATGTGTACCTGCATGACTGAACATGTACCACATGTGTGCAGAATCCTGCACAGGCCAGAAGAGGGCATCAGATCCTCTCATACTGAAGTTACAGGCAATTGTGAGCTGTGATATATGTGCTGGAAACCAACCTTAGTCCTCTGCAAGAGGAGTATATGCTCTTGATCACCGATCCATCTCTCTCCAGACCCTATAATGAGCTTTTTAATGAATGTTGAAGTTAACCTTTGCATTTATATGCTGACTGATTTGGTGCCATGAAATTAGAAGACATAGTTATAGTTCTGGAGTATCTCATATATCAGATACTATGGTCATCAATATATATACATACACACACACACACACACACACACACACACACACACACACACACATATATGGTTACTGCCTCCTTTGTTCAGTGCTCATCTCTATAATTCCATTTTCTCTTGTATGGAAAATTTGCTATTGATGGATCATGCATATCTGCTTATTGACTCTGTATTAATCTTGGTCACCAGTTTGACAAGGTTTGCAATAGTCTTAAAAATAAATATCTGGGCACGCCTGTAGGGAATTTTCTAAGCTGACGGTAGTAGGAAGACCTATGCAGAGTATCAGTCATACACCATTTCATGGCCTGGGGTCCTGGACTGAATGAAAAGGGGAAATGGACCTGAGAACAGGCATTCATTCTCTTGTGACTCTTGTGACTGCAGATGCTGTGTGAGCAGCTGCCTCACATTCCTGCCACCATGACTTCCCCACCACCGGGGACTGTGTCCTTGAACTGTCGGTCCAAATAAACTCTTCCTTTCTTAAGTTTCTTTACTCCTGTAATTTGCCACAGCAACAGCATCAACAAGCAACCAATGCAAATGAAAAAAAAAACACTTCCCTTCTCCAACTCTATCGTTCTGTGAACTAGAAACTTGGCGCTCCTATAGTAAAAGGAATAAAACCAGTTTCCTTACTTCTTGAATTTGAACTGAACGATAAAATGTGCTGGAAGAGATGCTGTGTGTATTTGAAATATGGATTTTTCTGCCCTCCTGACTTTGGGGATTCTGCGTATTCATTGTGATAAAGCCAAATTTAGCCTGATGGACAATGAAAGATGATGTAAGACACCAGGACGTTTGAGCTGCCCTAGAAACAGCCGTCACAAACCCATGGACCTTACCCACACTTCTAGCTGACCACGAATCAAGGCGCAAATGTTGCCAAGATCAGTAAAACTTCCACCAGACCATAAGGAAAATCAATAGATTTACCAGCTAAATAAATAGTTTATGCTAACAAATTTTGAGGTATTTTGTGATAAAGCAATTTGTATAGTGAATAGGATGTAGGAAATTCTGATAATTCTGACAAAGTCCTGTACTACGAGTCAGAACAAAATATATACTTGGAAGATGCACAGAATGGGCATCTGTTAAGGTCTTTATGTTGGTTCTGACTGTATCTACTGGTGCTGAACCCTTTTCAGCTGCAGATGGTTCCCCAAACCTTTTATTTACTTCTACATGGAGTGTTTCTGGCAGTGACTCTACCTTCATTTGCCCATGAATAAAGCCTTTGTCTCTACTAATTAAATATCAGGCTTGTGTCCCAGCCAGGCCATTCTTCTGGTTTCTCCATCCATAACTTTCCCCAAGGCTACCTGCTCCCATGGCAAATAAATTCAGATTAAATTTTAGGGAGGAAACAACTCTGGAACCACCTATTGTTCACCGAGCGTCCTTGCTGTGTTTCATTCTAGAGTTTGGAGCTTGACTGTTCCCCAAAGTCCTCTGTGATGAAGGCTTGGTCCCTCAGGAGTGATAGAACCTGTAAGAAGTAGAGCCTAGTTATGGAAGTTAGGTCATTGGAGGAATGCTCTGGGGGGACTTGAGAGGCTCAGCCTCCTCTTGTTTCTCTTCATGAGTTGGTCAGAGCTTCTCCACCATGCTTCAAGGTTATCATGAGGCCACAGGCTCCAAGCATCAGGACCAAATGACTATGGCCTGAAATCATGGAAACCCGGAGCCAGACCGAGGCTTCTCTTCTGAGGTGATTCTCTCAGGAAGCGTGTCCCACTGTTAGAAAGCTTGAGTGTTCCCTTCAAAGTTCATATGACAAGTTAATTCCAATGCAGTGGTGTTGAGCAGTGGAACCACTAAGAGGAGATTGTACTACAGAGCTTCTACATTTACTAATGGATTAGCATTATCAGAGGGATGGTTTGTTCTGAGAGTGGCCTCTCTCAGATGAGAGTAGTCTTGTTAGGAAAACAATTCTTTCTCTCTCTCTCTTTCTTTCTTTCTTTCTTTCTTTCTTTCTTTCTTTCTCTCTCTCTCTCTCTCTCTCTCTCTTTCTTTCTTTCTTTTCTTCCTTCCTTTCTTGACTTTTCTGCCTCCTGCAGATGGAGCAAGAAAGCCCTTATTATATGTGAGCCCCTCAAGAAAGCTGGAACTCTAGAACTGTGAGAAAAATAAATTCCATTCTTTGTAGATTAATGCAAGCAGGGATCCTGCCACAGTTGTGCAAAATGGACTAAGACTATTTCTTGTTTGTCTTAATTAATTTTTTAAAATTTCTTTTTAAAATTTTTATTGAAAACAGATTTTTTTCTCTCATACAATATATCTCCACCACAGTTTCCCCTCCCTCTACTCCTCCCAGCTCCCGCCCACCACCACCACTTTCCTCTGTCCCAGATCCACCCCTACTCTGTTTCCTCTTCAGAAAAGATCAGGTCTCCAAGAGATGACAGCCAAACAGAACCAAACAAGATACACGAAGACAAGGCCAAAGTCCTCATATCAAGGCTGAACAAAGTAACCTAGTAGGAGGAAAAGAGTCCCAAGAGCAGGCAAAAGAGTCAGAGACACACCCACTCCCATTGTTAGGAGTCTCACAAAATACCAAGCTAACAGCCCTAACATATACACAGAGGACCAGTTGCAGACTCATGCAGGCCCCGCATTTGATGCTTCAGACCCTGTGAGCCCATGTGAACCCTACTTAGTTGATTCAGGGGTGGATCCTGTTCTCCTGGTATTCTCCATCCCCTCTGACTCCTACTACCCATCCCACCATGGGGCTTCTCCAGCTCCTAGGGGAAGCACCCTCTGGAGACCTCCAATTTAGACTCTCCACATAATGTCTGGCTGTGGATCTCTGCACCTGGTCCCATCTGCTGGTGGAGGAAGCCCCTCTGATGATGACCAGACAAGGCACTGATCCGTGAGTGTAGCGTATTACCACTAAGAATCATTTCATTTCTTTCTTTCTCTCTCTCTTTCTCTCTTTCTCTCTTTCTCTCTTTCTCTCTTTCTCTCTTTCTTTCTTTCTTTCTTTCTTTCTTTCTTTCTTTCTTTCTTTCTTTCTTTCTCTCTTTTGCCAGCTATGTTTTGTTCTACCTTAGGGATCTGGGCTATCCAGTCTCCAGTTCCTAGTTATCCAGGCAGTATAAGGCATGGGATCCCTAACCTGGGGTGGGCCTCAACTTGAACTAGACATTGGTTGGCTACTCCTACATGTTCTGTGCCACCATTGCCCCATTACCTGCTACATCTTGTAGGCTGGACAGATTGTAGGTGGAGGGTTTTGTGGCTGGGTTGGTGTCCAGGCTTCTCTGCTGTAGCCTGCAGAGTACTTTCTTGCACCAAATAGACTAGAATGTAGGGGTGAAGGTTCTGTGCAGGCACCACCTCAACATCTCTATGTTCAGTGAGCCATGTGGATGTTGTCCTCAGCAATGGGGTCCAGCTGTCAAGTTTTTAGAGAGTGACCTTCTGTCCTAGCATCAGTCTGTGTGGTTTAGGGATCTTCATGGGACCTCCTTGGCCAACAACTCAAATGAATGCATCCCAGTCTCACCATTGGAAGCCTTGCATGGATACAGATGTCTACTTTAGACTCTGCATCCTCCATTACTAAGAGTCCTCACTAGGGTAACCTATATAGATTCTGGGAAGTTTCACTTCACTAGGTTTCCACACCACCACTCCAATGTCCCCAATTCCAGCTTTCTTTCCCCATACTCTCTCCCTCCACCCTTCATCCCACACCTGACAACTCCCACTCCTACGGCCACCTGTCCTCAGTCCATCTGCAAAGTCTATTCTGTTTCCCCTTTGAAGGGAATTCATGCATCCCTCCTAGAGCACCCCTCTTTACCTAACCTCTTTGGGTCTGTGGATTGTAGCTTGATTATCATTTACTTACCAGCTAATACCGATTTATAAGTGAACACATAACATATTTGTCTTTCTAGGTCTGGGTTACCTCACTCAGGATTTTTTTTTTCTAGTTCCATCCATTTTGCCTGCAAATTTCATGGTATCATTTTTTTTTAAAACACCTGAGTAATATTCCATGGTGTAAATGTGCCACATTTTCTTTATCCATTCTCCAGTTGAGGGACATCTAGGTTGTTTCCAATTTCTGGATATTATGAATAAAGCCAGAATGAACATAGTTGGACATATCCTTGTGACACCTGAGTAATATTCCATGGTGTAAATGTGCCACATTTTCTTTATCCATTCTTCAGTTGAGGGACATCTAGGTTGTTTCCAGTTTCTGGTTATTATGAATAAAACCAGAATGAACATAGTTGAGCAAGTATCCTTGTGGTAGAATGGAGCATCCTTTGGGTATATGCCTCAGAGTGGTATTGCTGGGTCTTGAGGTAGATAGATTCCCAACTTCCCGAGGAACCACCATATTGATTTCCATAGTGGCTGTACAAATTTTTACTTCCACCAGCAATGGAGGAGTGTTCCCCTGGCTCCACATCCTCACCACTATGGACTGTCACTTGTGCTATTGTTCTTAGTCATTTGATTTGTGTTTCCCTGATAGCTATGGATGTTGAACATTTCTTTAGATGTTTCTCAGCCATTTGAGATTCCTCTATTGAGAATTATCTGTTTAGGTCTGTACCCCATTTTTAATTGGATTATTTGTTTTTTATATCTAATTTATTGAGTCTTTTATGTATTTTGGGTATTAGACCACTATCGGATGTGGCATTGGTAATTTTTTTCCCATTCTCCAGGCTGCCTTTTGTGCAATTGACAGTGTCCTTTGCCTTACAGAAGTTTCTCAGTTTCACGAGGCCCCATTTATTAATTGTTGATCTTAGTGCTTGCACTATTGGTGTTCTGTTTAGAAAGCTGTCTCCTGTGCCAATGTGTTCAAGGCTGTTCCCCAGTTTCTCTTCTATCAGGTTCAGTGTATCTGGCTTTCTGTTGAGGTCTTTGATCCACTTGGACTTGTGTTTCATGAAGGGTGATAAATATGGATCTATTTGCATTCTTCTACATGGAAACATTCAATTTCACCAGTACCATTTGTTGAATATGCTTTTTCCTCCACTGTGTCTTTCTGGCTTCTTAATAACAAATCAGGTGTCTATAGGTGTGTGAATTTATGTCTGGGTCTTCAATTCAATTCCATTAATCAATGTGTCTGCTTTTACATCAATATCATGTAGTTTGAACAAGACAAGGTTGTTCACTCTCTCCATATTTATTCAATATAGTTGTTGAAGTTTTAGCTATAGCAATAAGACAACTGAAGGTGATCAAGGTGATACAATTTGGAAAGGAAGAAGTCAAAGTATCATTATTTGCAGATAATACGATAGTATATATAAGTGACCCTAAAAATTCTACCAGGAAACTCCTAAGCTGATAGATACTTTTTAGCAAAGTGGCTGGATACAAGATTAACTCTAGCCCTCCTATATACAAAAGATAAATGGACAGAGAAAGAAATCAGGGAAACAACACATTTCACAACAGCCTCAAGTAATATGAAATATCTTGAGATAACTATAACCAAGCAAGTGAAAGACTTGTATAATAAAAATTTCAAGTCTTTGAAGAAAGAAACTAAAGAAGACATCCGAAGATGGAAGGATTTCCCATGCTCATGGATCAGTCGGATTAGCAGAGTGAAAAATGGCCATTCTACCAAAAGCAATCTACAGATTCAACACAATTCCCACCAGAATTCCAACACAATTCTTTGCAGAACTTGAAAGGACAATTTCCAACTCCATACAGAAAAACAAAAAACCCAGGATAGCTAAAACAATTGTGAACAGTAAGAGAACGGCTTGAGGTATCACCATCTCTGATTTCAATTGTACTATGGAGCTACCTAGACCAAGGCAATGTCTTATGGTCATGATATTATTCAACTTGTGCTACAATTGAAGCAATAAGAACCAATGCTCTTAATTATGATAGTATAGAGTATAAAGGCAGAATGTCCAAAGCTGGAGACTGGGGAGATCATGATTGAGGAAGGAGGCTGATCCGTGGGGCCCCATGATTAAGATGTGGCTTCAGGGAAGGACAGACCAGAAGATGTTATTCATAGAGATGCTAGTTGGTTATAGGTTGGCAGCTATGTTCTCTCTTCTGTCTTCTTGTGTTGCACTCTGCTGTTGTCAGAATAAGTAGACCATGACTGGCTGACATGTTTTGGTAACCAGAGAACCAAGCTCTGAAATGCCTATTGCTTGGTGGATTTGAAATCTTCAACATTCCAGTATATGTATACGACATGTATGTTAACTGCTTTCTCCCAAGAATCCCTACAGAAAGTGGAATGAAGTCTATCAACAGAAGTTTTTTCTTCATTTCAACAGCACTTAAACGAAGGTCACCCTAGATAAAACAGAATGTTACTTAAATGGGTCAAAAAAAAAAAACCAAACCCCACCTTATATTAGGTCTGATTTCTGCCCCCGCATAACTTATCCCTTATCCAGTATATTATCCAAGTAACACTGTCTTATAGTAAAAGTCTACAATATCTAATATCTAATTTTAATCAATGTCCCAATATCTATTTTTTTCCCCAAATGTGTTCAGTATTAGCACATGCCTTGGAAAAGTCCTTTTGTTGACTAGTGGTTTATATATCTACTTTTTCTGGGCTTACTCATCTCCCAGCTTTTAGGATAAAGATAGAGATACTTTGAAGAACTCATTCATACTATGCTAACTAACCCCCATACTGCACTGGGCCTTACAAATTCAATCAAACCCAGATTTATATCTTTCCTCAGCTATCTCAGTTTAGCCTTGAGACTTCTGCATTTAGTTTCTCAGAGAAGGTTATTGCTCTTGTTTGGATTTTATCCAAAATATCTGTAACTCTATAACCGTGAAGCCCACATTTGGTTTGCAAATTTTGAGTGATGGTTTAGGAAAATCCTTAATGCTGTCCACTCAATTTTAATCAGTGAAATCAAAGCTATACTTTACTCATACCAGATATATTAAGACATGCTAACAAGATTATTCTGATATTTGTATCTATGTGTATAGGACTGGATAGATATTTATGAACATAGACGTTCTGTAAATATCTCTATCTAGATCTATACATCATTATATACATTTGCATGCTGTTTATATCCCTCATATCTATCATTACCATCTGTCATCATCATCATCATCATCATCATCATCATCTCTTGCCTCACTGTGTATCTTTATATATGCAAATAACTCATAATTATTGACATTGGGAAGGAATGAGAAAAATCTAGACAACTTTTTACTTAGAAGCAAATTATTCCCTTTTTTTCGACTTTTGCATTTGTCATTCAAACCTAGATTTCAGATATCCACTGCTCCTTTAAAACATTGTGGGGTTGGGAGAGGGGCGAGCTCTTAACATCTAGCAATACAGAGATGTAGCATGAATCTTAAAAGGTCTTATTAATAAGATCAAACCTGAAGCCAGTTATTGGGGTGAATGCTGGAAGATCAGAGAAGCAGAACAAGCCACAGCCTCCTCACCTTGCCAGTTCCTCAGCTGATCTTGTTTCCTCAGACTGGAAGCTTCTGAGTCCTCATCCAAATGAATCTCAGCTGAACTGTGCTGCTCAAAGCCTGATGCTTCTAGTTTCTGGTCCTCACGCCTTATATACCTTTCTGCCTTCTACCATCACTCCCTGGGATTAAAGGCTCACTTCTTGGGATTGAAGGCATGTGTCACCATGCCTGGCTGTTTCCAATGTGGCCTTGAACTCACAGATATCTAGAGGGATTTCTGCCTCTGGAATGCTGGGATTAAAGGTGTGTGCTACCACTGCCTATCCTCTATGTTTAATATTGTGGCTGTCCTATTCTCTGATCCCAGATAAGTTTATTAGCGTGCACAATATTTTGGGGAATACAATACCACCACACAGAGCAGTGTTCCAGGGACAGAGCAGGGACACACATTAAGTACTTATTGACAATCACAACAACCATGATAAAATTCAGATCAGTTAACTGGACCTGTGTATGTTAGCAGTGCCAATGCCAGTTGGAGTGTTTCTTTGAGTAGTAATGCTTTGCTTAAAGATAGTGATGTCCATAAGGAGCAGGCTTCCCAGCTTCTACCAGCCTAGAGCAGAGTCCAAGAACAAGCTGGTTAGTCATTGGTGAAGGCAAGGCAGATAAATGCATGTGTGGTGATTGTAGGCTATCAGAAGGTGGTTTCTTCTCTGATGTTCACATTACTTGCACATTAATTAGTTACTCTTGGGCTATTCTGTTTGTTTATGTGTGGTTGGCCACACCAAAATGTTGTTGGTGGTTTTTTACTTTCTTGGCTCTTTTGCTCTTTTGGGGGGCCTGCCACCCAGCTCTCAAATCAATCATGCATGGAGGCTTATTCTTAATTATAAATGCCAGGCCTTAGCTTGGTTTGTTTGTAGCTAGCGTTTAACTTTAAATTATCCCATCTATTTTTGTCTCTGGGCTTTTCTCGTTCTCTTACTTCTGTAAATCTTACTCTTACTTCATGGCTCGCTGTGTAGCTGGGTGGCTGGCCCCTGATGTCCTCCTCCTTCTCTGGCTCCTCCTTTTCAATCCCTCTTCCCAGTTTCTCCTTCTATATATTCTCTCTGCCTGCCAGCCCCACCTATCCTTTCTCCTGCCTTGCCATTGACTGTTCAGTTCTTTATTAGACCATCAGGTATTCTAGACAGGCACAGTAACACAGCTTCACAGAGTTAAACAAATGCAACATAAACAAATGTAACACACTATAAAATAATATTCTACAAGACCAAAGGAACTGTAGAGATAGAGACTGCTGTTTTAGAGAGGAGATGGCATTCTACTTCAGAGAGGGGAGGATTTCGGTTCATTCAGAAAGAACACTGAACAGTTGCAGAATGGGCTGGAGCTTCTGAGTAAGAACATGGAGATGCTTTCTTCCTCTGTCTCACCTAATTTCAACATCCTGAGATTGAAGAGGGCAGGTTATAAAGGGTCTTGGTAAGGAACGACAAGCCATCCATTTAAAAATCTCCTCAGAGGCGACTCAGAGTAACTTAGCCTCACTCTTCAGCAGCATGTTTTGAGATGTTTTTTCCTTTAGTTTTTTCAAAGTTTTATGGTTTTCTGTATATAGCTGTGGTAACGTGTTCTAGTGCTTATTAATATTAATGTCAAATACAAGGGGAATAGGAATTTAATCTCAGTGGCACATAGACTTCTCTTTAGTTAGAGTATTGGCCATTATGTGTTTCAGTAAATACATCCAGTCTGGAAATACAGCCAAACCTTCTTGCTTGCTTACAAAGCAGTGCTATGAATAATAATGCCCTATGCATTTGAACAGAAAGCTGTAGGATATTCCAGACCAATTTTCTAAATCCGAGATCAATTTCATGGAAAATACATGAATATGCTCTGTGATTTTATGAGAACACTCATATAGTTGAATATTTATTTTATATTTGATATCATTTACAAAGATATCTAATTTTTTAACTGTCTTTTCAATATTAAATGACTGCATTTTGGTTAAGGACATGTCTCTTTGTACTTCATCACCCCCAAAAGTTCTTTTGTTTAAATCCTCCCCCTTTTTTTTTAATCTTACCATTTTATGTCATCTACTGTGAAGGAACTCTTACTGCTTTTTAGTTTTTATAAGATCCTCAAAATGTTAACTGCACCTCTCATTCCTATTCTTACTTCCTTTTCATAAAAATAAGGAGGAAAAGAAATGCATATCCACAAAAACTGTGAACAGGAATCCCCCGGGGTTTGTTTTCCATGGAAGGAAACAACCAAGGAGGAAGAAGCGAGCAAATTGATTTGTTTCCTTAAATAGGAATTTGATAATAATATTCCTTCCTTCTGTGTTCAAGTGCAGAATCACACACTACCCCAAGTGTCAAAAATCATAATGATCACTAAGATCATTACAACTCTGGTGGGGGGGTTGGTATCCTGACTGCTTGGGAAGTCAGGCTACATCCTGAGCTTCCAGGACAGTTCTGGCGGCTGGAGATGTTAGGGCAGCTCTTTAGGGAAATGTATCCTGACTGTTGGGGAGTCAGGCTATAGGATATAGCAATCCTGCTCCTCTCCTGGGGAGCTGCTCCAGCTGAGATTTGCTCAGCCCCCACTTAAAGGGGCTTCCTAGCAGAGCTCTGTCTCTTCTTCAGCCCAAGATGTTGCTTCTTTTGCTTCACTCTGCAAAAGGGGAACACCCCCCCCACAAATGTATCAATCTCCTCCAGCTCCTGAGAAAAGTTACTTTTTCTGCTCCCTTGCTCAGTCCCCTAAGGGATGTCTCAGCAAGGTTCTTCTGTTCTGCTCCACCTTGCTCGGCTCCCTCAGGGAAAATCTCTGTAAAATTTTTTCTGCTCAGTCCACTAAGGGACATCTTAGCAAGATTCTTCTTCTCTGCGCGGGTGAATGAAGATCTTCATACCTAAGACCTTGGAAGGAGGAGTCCAGGGGAGTGGCTGCCTCTACCAGCGTTGGAAAGAACAGCCCACAATTGAACAGGCAGGGTGGTTAATATAGGGTTTCTTAGGGGTGGAGTTTCTCCAGGGAGAAGATTTTCTGTTCAAGGATTGGTTAGTTTTTCCTGCTCAGGGATTGGTTAGTTTCATTGGTCAGGAGCAGAGATGACTCTGATTTCAGAGCCAAACTGTGTTCCTTTCACTAGCCGTTCTTAGCTTTTTAGCTCTAATTCTAAGGCCAGGGCACATTTCTTTCACTGACTCTGATTCTATGGACAAAGTGTGTTTCTTTGGCACTGGTGTCAGAGTCAGGGCATGTTTCTTTGGTTCTGGGTTCAGGGATAAAGTGTTTCTTTCACTGGCTTGGGTCCCGGATCCAGGCTGTGTTTCTTTCACCGGTTCTGGTTTCCAGGATCAGTGTGGGTTTCTTTAGCTGGCCCCTTTTCCCTACAAATTTGGCTACCATATGTAGAGAAATGGACTTCTCAAGTCTGTGCCTCGGGATGGGCTGCTGTTGCCATGTGTGTCCAGAAGGAGGCAGAAAAATCAGTTTCTGGTGCATAAACAATATGTGCTGTGGTGGTGGGAGGGAAGAGTGCCAGTTTTATAGAAAAAAAACAAAAAAAAAACAAAACAGCATCAAGAAGTACAGGACACATATTCCTTGAAGGTGGGTTGGCTTCCTAAGACAATTAAGAGGCAGCCGAGGAGGAGACCAGGTCATTGCCTCTTCTTTTATCTTCCTCAGTGGCTCAAAGAGGGAAGGGGGGATGGGCATGAGAGCAAGCAGTACAGGACATCTTCTCCAGGAGCACTCCCCTCTTGGGAAGTGTTCAGCCAGGGAAACAGAAGTACCTTGAACCCTAGCATGTAGGGGCTTCTCTTATCCCACTCTCTGAATGTAACTAGACAGCTCTGGTTTTCCTTGGCTTTTGGCAAGCCTCATGGCTATGCCCAATCATTCTTTATGCATTTATATCTTTTAGGATTATCTTTAGGATGGCTTTGAGGGCATGGGTATTGGGAAAGATGCTTTGTTCCAAACTCCTCAGCTCACCCGAGATGGAGCGGGAGCTGGGTGCTTCACAGGAGAACCCCTGAAATCTATACTTGGTCATAAACATGAAAGGCAAGAGAGCCCATTCGACCACCTGCTCCCTGCTCTTGAAGTGCCCAGGGAACAGGACTGAAGGTTCCACTGGACTTCTATTGTTGGTCAGAAGCTTAATAAAGTGTCCTCAGGGGCTCTTCATGTGTCAGAATGTGCAAACTTGGGTTTCCCCACAGCACATGGGGGGGAAAAATGCTCATGGATCAAAGCAATCTGGACTGGGGAATACACACACACACACACACACACACACACACACACACACACACACACACACACAAAGACATACATACATATGAATATATTTCCCCAGCAAACCAATTTAATTCCTTGATTAATTCCCTGCCTAGTGCACTCAAATCAAATTCCAATTTTGGATGTTCATTTTCATTTTGCTAAAATTATTTTCTTCAGTCATTTTCCAGGTAAAAATTTCAACGAAAAGGAAGTCTTTTAAATCAAGTTTTTAAATTCTAATACATAATTACAGCTCTTGCATTTTAGAAGTTTTGTCATATGTGTATTAGATCCGTCAAGTTAATGTATTGGGAATAAAATGTTGACATGAAGATTTTATAGAAAGGTTACAGTTTTACCAATTTTCAGTAAGTAATGAATTTTACTATGCTGTTTTTGTTTATTTTGATTGATTATTGCTATTGATTTGAGTTATAAATTGGATAAATCAACTAGCTTATATTTATTTTTTAGCTAATTTGGCTAGCAAATTATATATCTTCTGTGTAAAGATTGCTCCATGGTACAGGATGCAATAACTCTAAACACTAGCCTGACTCATCTGTACGTTTTTCTGTTTCTTTGGGTTTTGCATTCCAAAGAGACTTGTCTTAATCAGCTTGGGTTGAGGTTGCTGTCACAAATATATCATAGACATTGGCCTGTCAATAAGTGTCGGCACACACTAAAGATGTATGCTAGGATTAATAAGAGTTTGTTTTTCAGTTCTGGAGTTGACAAGTCCAAGATCAAGATGCTTGTGGATCCACTTGTGAGAATCCACTGTCTGGCATAAGATGTTTTCTCCTTGTGTCTTCCCATGGAGACAAGAGAGATACCTTGGTGTCTTCCTCTTTGTAAACACTAAGCCTATCGTGAGGGCTCTACCTAGTACTGTCACATTGATGTTTTAACACACATGCATTTTGGGGGATACAACCCTTCATTGTATCACATTCTTCTTGCTGTCTGAGCAGAGAGCTCATGACTGGCTGGCAATGTTGAGCCCTTTTCCTACTTAACAGTTTTTAGGATCCAAGGTAAAAGCACTTTAAAAACGAAAAACAATTCTAGTTCCCTGTTTCTCCAGTTTTTATTTCCTCTCCTTTCTCTAAACTTTTCCTCTGGTCCTTCCCAGTCTCTGGCTTTTACATCTTTCCATCCCCTTTTCTGTGATGGTCTCTGAGCTTTGGGGGAACTTGATGTGGTGCAGATGTGCTGTTTGTGCCTGAGCACTCCATACACATTTATTCTCTGCACTTTGATCAATTGTAAGTTTCTGTACTACTTTTTCTGTAT
>CABHPP010147004.1:3334-60849 GCA_902168425.1 Peromyscus attwateri
TTCTTCTTCTTCTTCTTCTTCTTCTTCTTCTTCTTCTTCTTCTTCTTCTTCTTCTTCTTCTCCTCCTCCTCCTCCTCCTCCTCCTCCTCCTCCTCCTCCTCTTCCTTCTTCTTCTTCCTCTTTACTGTTTGCCATGTTCAATGGAGAATAGAAATGAAACGTTAGAGTCAGAGGGAGTGAAAGGGGAGGTGGTTGACAGTTTGGTAACACTTGTTTTTCTTTTACATGAACACATTATAGCATCCATCAGGACAAATTAATGTGTCTCGGGCCTTTAAAAACTGGAAAAAATAATTTTAATGGTTCCAATAACAGCTCCAGATGAATGCTGGAAAACAGATACTCCAAACTGTCAAAGAGCATATGTATTACTTGGCTCTGTTGTAACTGCAAATAAATGCTGCTTTTGTATGAAGTTTCCTTGACCGCCAGTGGAAGAACTGTAACACTTTTATTGGGAACAAAATTGGAATGGGAATGAGACATGTTACAGTAGAATGGCACTAAGTCCTTCTTGCCAGTTGGACTGAATGAAAATAAATCATTAAGACAATGAAAGGTCTTGCTTAACAGGAGGAATAATTTAATCAAAGAGATTTACAAAAGCGGAGGGGGTCACACACAGTGTTTATTTTTAAATGTAATTTTCTTATCACATGGAGGAATATTAGTAGACCCCAGTGTAAATGGGTATGTTAAGGTGGGGGGAATCAAGTGAGCTTCAGAAATGAGTTTGACTATGGCACAGAAAGCAACTGAGAAGTGTTTTAATAAAGGCTAGTTCCAGCTGCTGTTTACTGCAGGTAAGGGGCTTCTAGGCACTGTTCTGTTTTTGAAAGGGGTGAATCATGCTATTATTTATTGCAGTTAATTGCTAATGTTTGTGAAAAGCACAGTATGTTTCACAACAGGCCTGAGTAATCCATGGTGACCTTTTGTGATATCAAAGCTTTATCAATTAGAAGCTCTTGATTGTAACTTCAGAGGATGCCCAGTGAGTGCCATCAAAAGAAAAGATTATATTTAGCTTCTTACGCAATTGGGATTTTTTTTTTCTTTTTGGCTACTTTCCTTTTCAAACTAAATTCTCTCTAGGGAGCTGCTTCCAAATCCACAAAACGAAGTGTATTCAGAATGGTTTTCAACTTCAAGGAGTGGTTTTTGTAAGCAGCAGTAGCAGCAGAGATTTCAGAAAAGCACTGGCTATGTTTTCCTGACAAACGCCTCTCTTCTTGAGGTCCCCTCCATCTAACTAACGTCCTGGTCACTTTCCCTCATCTACTTTGTTTTGTTGAGATGCCGCCGCTGCCGCCGTCCGTTTGTGAAGCTGCTAAAGCCCCTTTTCACTGTGAGTCAGTCTTGAAGGATTTGTTGATTTTCACTTACTGATCCCCAGACAAGGATTTCCAGTTCTTGTTTTCCTTGGTTTTGCTGAGGCTTTGATAATGGTTAATGCCTTCTTGAAATTCTCTGCTCCGAAGTCTTCCTGGATGCTGCAGAGTGCTGCATTTTTCTGAGCATTTTGTCCTGTATTTTTCCTTTTAAAGCGTGCTCTCCACGTGTTCTTTTTTATATGCTCTAATTTTACCACCACCTGGGGCCAAGTCCTCAGCTTTCTTTCCCTTCTCTATAATCTTGGCAATACTCAGCTACTCCCAACTGTTTTCCAAGCTCCAAGTCCACATTTCCAACTCTTGCCAAACATTCTCATCATCTTTATCAAGAATGTCTACAAACAAACTCATGACCTTCCTCTGCCCTTATTCTGAATCCTAACTTTCTGTCTGAATTACTAAATCTCCTTGGCGGTTTCCTTCCAGGGATCAGTGCTGCGGAGTGGGAGTGTTTGGAATAGAGCTAAGTTACAGCTCCTCCTTCCTTCGCTCTCTGCCATCATGGTCTGCTCTCCATTGGCTGCATTCCTGCCAACTGGGGTATTTATGATAAGATCAGGATCAATGAAGTGCATGGATCTCAGTGGAGTCATCATTCTGGAACTTAGAGATCAGCAGGTTCTTAGCTAGGCTGTGCATTTGTTATCACCTGTGTGGGAGTCCGTGGGAGTCCAGCTCCGACCTGCTCCCACCTGTCAAAGGGTTCTTAGGTGGAGGAGAGAGGAATGGGGAAATACTAGGTAGAAAGACAGACCTAGACAATGAGGAAACAGAGACACAGGATAGCTTTGGGAGGGCCCTTGGTCAATACCCAGCCACCCAGAACTTTATTCAAAAGGTTTTTTTTTTTTTTTTTTATAAATGCCAGGGAGAGAGGCAAAAGATCTCCCCCTTGCAAGGTCAAAGCACACTGTACAGCCAAGTGTAGACCCTTCCAAACACCTGGTAACCACACCGGTGGCCAAATCATCCATTATGCAGCCCTACTGGGTAAAGCAAGCCCAGATTCTCTGACCCTGAGTAAGGTCTCACTAGGAAGCCTCTGTGGGCCACCACACACCTGATAAGTAGTGTAGTTGATTTCTATCTGTACTATAATAGATATAGAAATATTCTACAAATGCCAGAAAGAATTTTAAACTATGGAGGAATTAAAATTAATAAGAGGTAGTTTGAAACTTTATGGAGCCTATATCTTAAAGTGAGCATACAAATTTAAAAAAGAAGAAGAATATGTTTCTGCATAAAAAAAATGAAACAGTGGGGCTGGAGAGAGGCTCAGCAGTTAAGAGCACTGACTGCTCTTCCAGAGGACCCGGGTTCTACTCCCAGCAACCACTTGGCAGCTCACAGCTGTCTGTGACTCCAGTTCCAGGGGACCCAACACCCATGGCAAAACACCAATGCATATAAAATAAAGATAAACAATTAAAAAATAAAATAAAACAGCTAAGCATGGCAGCACATGACTATAATACAGCATTCTGGAAGCAAAGGCAGGGAGATGACAAATTCAAGGCCAGTCAGGGTCATAGAGTGAGACACTGTCTCCAAACAAACAAAAGAAATAAAGCATTATACAAGAACAGAGGTGCTATTTATACACAATGATCAAAAATAATATGTGAGACAGTGTCTTGCTGTGTACCCAGACTGACTTCAAACTCTTGATCCTTCTGATTCAGCCTCTTGAATCAAGTGTGTGTGTACGAAGTTGTTAAAGCAAATATTTGTAGCAACTTTGTTTCTCATAGACCCAAACAGGAAGTGAACATTTTAAAAACAACAGATGAATACATAAATAAACTGCTCCATCCTAAGGACGCATGGAAATGGCAGGTGGGCTTTAGTGACTCCCTGTAAGGCAGAAACAGGAAATCCCTAGAGCAGGCTGTTGAGAGAGACTAGCCACATTAGAGAGCTCTGGGTTTGACTGAGAGACTCTGCCTCAAAAAAAAAAAAAAAAAAAAAAAAAAAAAACCAAAAAAAACCTAAGGTGGAAAAGTGTAGTCGTATTTGCTCCACCCGTGACCTTGGGCTATATGGCCCAAAGGAGGTGGTGTTTCCTGCCATTGTATGTAACCTTTTTAGGGAGTTGGAGAAGGGTCACATGTTCCCAGCATCAACCTTAGGCCTCCACGTGTGCTTACCTGTGAGCATAATATACATGCACACTACATGCATTCAGATAAAAAGAAGAAAAAGAGAGAAACAACAAACAACAATGAATTACTGCTACACACAACGGGGATAATTTCAAAAGCATTCTTCTGTGTTAAAGAGCCGGACTGCAGTTGACTACCTGTGTACTATATGATCTTGCTTTTACAGTATTTCAGAAAAAGTCAAAAGCATGGTGATAGCAAATCAAAATTAATCTGAAATGAGAGGCGCAGGGAGAAGATTGATTGGATTGAAGCACAACAGAGATTTGAAGGCTCATGGAAATGTCCTGCATCTTGATTATGGAGGTGGTTATACAACTAATACCCTTAGCGCCAAAATGTATTGAAGTTTACATTTAGGTTGGAGAATCAAATTATACCTTTGAGTAGATTTAAAAAAATAGTTAAGGAAAAATGATGTGTGACACATGCTTAGATTGAGAGGAGTCTAGGGTGCTCTGGGGCACCTAAAAAGTAGGTTGCTGCACAAATCAGAGGTTCCAAGGAAGACCTTCATGGGCTGAACCATTTAGTCCTAGCATACGTAGGAACAGGTTGGATGCACAGGGTTAAGCAAAAGGAGAAAAGGTGTGCAGTATCAACAGCGTGTACCAAAGCTCAGAGGCCAGAGCTAAGAGACCCTGGAGAAGTTTGTGACAGAAGGTAGAGGGAAGACCAGGGGGAAGAGACAGGCTGGGCAAGACAGGGGACCTCGTGTTTAGTCGGGACTTTAACCTTTCTCACCATGAAATTAGATCATGTGACTTCTAGTTTTTAAGAGTGTCTTTGATGTGTGGAGAATGTGCGGAAGGAGCATTGCGTGATAGAATCTGCCGTATGTTAGAGGAGCAGGAAGGCTAAGAGGGGTAGGTGGGTCTCAGACATATTCAGGTCACAGAATTTCCTGCAGGACTAGAGAGGGAAGGATGGATACGGAGTGGGCTTTCTTTTTTTTTAATGTTTATAGCTTGATAGCTGGGTGAAGATGGTGTCATTTTCTGAATTAAAGAATGAATAAGTTGGAAGCAAAATCAATGGTTTAGTTTTGTACTTAGTTGTGAGGTGGATAGGGGACATTCAGACTGTGTTTAGAGTCAGTTGGATATTTGGGTGTCTTAGTTAGGGTTTCTATTGCTGTGAAGAGACACTATGACCATGGCAACTCCTGTAAAGGAAAACATTTAATTGGGGCTGGCTTATAGTTTCAGAGGTTTAGTTCATTACAGTCATGACAGAACATGGTGGCATGTGGGCAGACATGGTACTAGAGAAGGAGCTGAGAGTTCTACGTCTTGAGTTGAGGGCGACAGAAGTGAACCACCTCACTAGGCCTAGCTTGGGCATAGGAGACCTCAAAGCCCACAGTGACACACTTCTTTCCACAAGGCCATACCTACTCCAACAAAGCCACACTTCCTAATAGTGCCACTCCCTATGGGAGCCATTTTCTTTCAAATCAACACCGTGGGTATGCTGTTTAGAATGAAGGTCTAGGTATCAGAACAGATTAACAGCACATCTTCAAAATGTAGGTGGTAACTGAAGCCACAGAATTTGACTGAGGAGATGGATAAGTAAAGGGAGAAGGGGCCTGTGGCAGAAGGGCACGGTCAGAAGAAAATTCAGAGAGCGTGATATTATTAAATCCGCTAGAAGGAGTGAGGGATCAACAGTATCACATGGTGCTGCTTTATTGACTAATAGGATGATGGTTCATTAGTATGTATTTAATACCTTTTAGGATATACTCATAGAGTAAATGATGAATTACTCTAAAAGGGAAACACAATGGATGGTTGGATGGCTTGTGAACAGGATAGTGCATTGCGTGTGGGATGAGAGAACTCAAAGTTTTATACTATCTTGCTTTCTTCTTCCTTTGGACTTTCCTCCCTCATTAGAGACCTTTAGAACACTAAACATTAAAGAGTTTTGAGAAATCCGTGTAAATACATTCTGGGTGGAGAAGCTTACACAAGACAGTCCTTTATTTACAAACTATGAGCAAGAACATGCTTTTTGCAGTGCCGGCTTTGTGAAGACGATCCATCTTAATCCCCCCCTTGCCTTTGGTCTCTTTCATTCCCTCAGTGAGTGAGACTAAACTTGAAGAGATCAATGGGAAAAGTGTTTTGATCCTTCTACTTGAAGCAAAAGTATTTGTTGACCAGGTAAGGGGATCAGTCACTTAGTGGATCAGAAGTTGTTTTTAACTGAAATCCTAGTGCTTTCAAAGTCCTGGTCTATGAGAGAATTCTGGAATACAAGTCCATTCTCCACATGCTGTCTCCCCTGCCTTTGCCCCGTTTCCCTGTCCTATCTCCCCCCCCCCCAAAGTAGAAAGCCAGATGATCAGCCAGGAACATTGGAATTACAATTAAAAATGCAACAGAATATTTTTTAAAGAAATCAAGTGAAGGCCATGGTTCTGTGATCTCAGATGAATTGCTGTGGGACCCTGACTAATTCATGCTTCTAATCGGTGGCAATCTATACTGTCATTTCTCTGGTTCACATGAAGAGAAGGAAGAAATCCAATCAGTCACCTCCCAACTCCAAATGTACACGAATACCAGCCCTGGTGCTGTGGATTGGACTCTGTAGGCATCTGCTGTCACAGTAAGAAGGATGCTAAGCTTTGTCTGTGGATGTTGGTAATGGTGGTGGTGGGTGTTCCAGGGAGACATATCTTTGCTTCCTAGTTCCTGTGCTACATTTTGTCATCCTCTGGTTTTGATGAGGGGGTCTGCTACTAGTCAGTGTATCTACTTGTGCTCTACCTCAGATGTGCCCCCAAATACACAGTCCTTTAGAGACTAGCAGTCGTGACCTGGACCACTGATTGCCTTGCTGCAGCCCTAGTGTTCACCTTGGAATGTTCTAGACCTCGTTCTGGCAGTGGCTCTGTGATTTCTACCACTCGTCGACCCCCCAGTCCTGGTATACCTACACTTGAGGTTGTTTCCTGTAACTGTCTGTGGACACTGTGTGCTCCAGGTCTACTCTGGTGGCTGTGCCCCAGTTCTCTCCGGGTGTGCGTCTATCAGCTTTGGCTTTCCTGCCTCTTACAGCATTATTTCTTGCTACCTGGTGACTGTGGCTTGAGTGTTGGAACCAGTGTCACCACTAACCAGTGACCTGAAGCTATATTTCCCCTGATGAGGTCTTCACTCCACTCCAAAGAGGAGACACCCCTGCCCCCAATTTTTTCTTGTGTATTTCCATCAGATATACTGTTTCCTTTAAAATTCTTTTACATCTTGATGGTTACTCCTTTATCATAAATACTTTTATATTAAACTTCTGCTCAATTTACTATATGGTTCCTGATTCTTTTTAACATCCAGACTGATAACTGATATGCTATCTTTTCCTTAATCTAACACACACACACACACACACACACACACACACACACACACACCTGATTAATTTGATTACCTTTGATTTAAAACACCAACCAACCGAAAAAAAACGAAAACACAGAAACAAAAACACTTCCTCCAAAGCTAAACAACGACTGCTCCAGAATGATCTTGGCTCCCTCCTACTTCCAATCTTATTTCCCACTTTTCCTTTAGTAACTCAAGTAAACAGTTTTATACAGTGCAGAGAGCCTAGACCTGGATTTGTTTTAGCTCTATTTTTTGTTACTAGACAACGGCTTTTCACTTATCAATCTAAAAGATGGGATAATAGTAACTGTGCTACACACCTCACACGGGTGTTGTAAACTAAATAATGAACATTTTAAGTTTTTGTCTCATCGTAAAATTTATTGCTCTGGGTTTTAGATAGTATTTTCTACTTTTTTCCCCTATGAAAAATAATGAAAATTATTGTCAAGAATTCATCTACTTTCTGGATTGGAAAAAAGGGAATAAGACAGTAATTTCCTTTATAGCTCAAAATGCTATCTTATTTTATATTTTATTCTTTTAATTTATACCTTAGATTGCTGTAAAATTTTAAGGTACAGGTGAATAATTGTCTTTTCAAGATCTGGCCCTGGGGCAGTCATCTATTGCTTGCTAAACATATACATTTACACATAGGTGTGATTGCATCCAACTATTATTCTTTCCCATCTTCATTGGTTGTACATATACAACCAATATGGAAGCCCTTTGTGAACTATAATAGATATAAATGAACTATCTTCAGAAAATAAACCAGAGAAGGAAAAACTTCTGAGATGGTAATTTCCAACTCGAATCCCTTGAGAAAAACTGGTCTTGTTTCACAAGCATTCATTAAAGCATTTAGAGGGCCCTAAGTCTGTTAGAAAAGGTGAAGAGCCCGCGGCTTTGTCGAAAGAGGAAGATTTCTCCACTTGTTCCTGGACTGAATGCATCTTCATCAGGCATCAGGTTAGCCTGGCCATGTTTCATCAGCAGGTGGCTCATCTGAATTCCTCATTATCTCAGATAGAATGCTAAAGGGGAAAGCCAGTTCCAGGAGCACGTGAAACATGAATACAAAAGGCTTTTTAAACAACTTCCTTAGGGAGGAAAGATAGGATTCCTTCTTTTGTAACCCAGAGAGGAAGGCAGTGGTGAAGAGAAGTAGTCATTCGAGTCTTGCTCAGACGAAACTTTTACTAGTTAAACACTGCTATAGCTCCATGTATTTTTCAAAGACCTTTACAAATGTGTCCTCCTGGTGTAACAAGCTTCTGACCGGAGCCAGCTAGACTCATCTTTCCATTTTCTAGAAGAGAAGAACAGAGTGCCAGAGAAGGGATCACAATCACCTTCTGGGCTCTCAGGGTGGATCGAAGGTGGAAGGAGGTTTTAAGCCTTTGACACTGAGTTCTTAGCATAATTTCTTTGCAACGTGTTATTTCCTGTCTTGACCAAATCTATACAAATTGGTTAAAAGAATTCCTAATCTGAGAAACCAAGGCTAGAATCCTAAATAGAGGCTTCTCAGTGGGGAGGCTTGAGGGTTTATGAAAATTGCGATCCCTAGGCTTAGGAGGCTGCTGGGAGGAGCTGGCTAGGCTTGTGGGCTTCAGAGAAGAAAGTCTCGGATTTGAAGGAGCCCTCCTTCAAGACTGCTGGGGGTTACAGCAATATCACTTTATAGAGGAAATTTCAAAGTGACGCTGGTGGCGTTGGCAGCTGAGGAAGTGGCTCAGCTCAGCCGTTGAGATTTTTGTCCAGTTTTCAAGTAGCCAGCCAATCTTTGTGTTCAAATTCTATTTTTCCCAGTGGAGAACCTGGCCAGTCTCCAAGTTTTGACACTCTAATTTAAGTTACATATTTCTTTGCAATGTGAATCTATTTCAATATTGATGTAAGACTGCTGACTGGAGCATTATTACCAAATACCCGATAGGCACCTCAATAAATATTTATTAATGTTAATGATAAGAACGGTCTTCTTCAATATTTATGTTTGAAATATGAACTCTACCAAGACTGCAAAGGGGAAAACTTTCAGATAATTACATTTTTAGTTATAGCTAGTAACTTAGTTCCTGGAGTCTCAAGTTTTGTTAGCGATATGACTATGATATCTTTTTTAAATCTCAAGGTTATTGGCAAAGATTAGTCCTACCTTATAGATGGGGGAGCATACATAGGAGAAAGGGGGATTCGCAAAATGTCCCATGGTGTATTGCATGAAGTAAGACATAAAAGTCAAGGTCTTTGCTTCTAAATTTCACTCAAGCAGTCTGGCTTTGGGAACTAAATTAAATGATAGCTCACATATATGAAACCGTCTTGCTTAACATTTGACTTTGAAAAGTGAGTTGTGAATCTGGGCTATCTGGCAAGTAGAGGCTGGTCCCCTCCCCCATTGAACTTACTCTCTGATCATTTACCCTTCATGAATCAGAGGGTAACATCACTTATTTATATTACTGCTATTTTTCTCTTTATATATACTCACTATTTTTCAGCTTAACAGGTAACAAAAATCAAGCCAATATTCTGCTTGTTTAGTATATAGACCCATAATTTTGAAAGGACAGCAGTTGAAGTTAGAATAGTTATTAGCACTTTCTTAGTCAAAGTAGAAAGTAACTCTGGCAATTATTTTAGAAATTCAGTAGACATTTTAGAAATGATTCATATGTTTATTTTTGTAACTTCACAAATGAATGAAATGAGTAACTAGTATATTTTTGTAACTTCACATAGGAATGAAATGAGTATATATTTAAAAATAATAGAAATAAATGAAATTAATGAATTTTGTACTTTTTTCTTTGTAAAAATTCTGTCACACAAAATATATCCAAGTATTGGGTATTCCTATTATTTATTTCTCCAAAGGTGATGTGTAATTCACTTGTGTCAGAGACATCCGAGACATTTATTAAAATTCAAAGGCTGGAGTCTTATCACCGATCTGCTGAGCACAATTCTCAACACAGGCCAAACATCTGTGTTTTCCTAAGCTTCTAGGTGACTTAATGTTAGCAGATGGGGAAGTCAAACAGAACCAAGGAAGATAAGCAAGGACAAATATGCTGCGGCGGTGGCTGAGTCAGGTCTTGGAGGTGATGGGGATTCATGATAGGTAGCAATGTAAATTAACTCTATTCAGATGAGTCGCTTTTATAAATTATTTATCTAGGCAATTAGTCCCACTATCAAAGAAGGTACGTGAGACTAAATGTTCTGAGGATTCTAGACTTACATAGGACACTTTTGAAGGGTATCAGATACATATAATTTATTCTTTATCACCTTGACATTCACTACTAGTTTTGGTGTGTGTGTGAACCCATATAAACAGTCCTTATTTTCCTTTTGTGGTTTATATAAAAATTAAAGTGTGGAGAAAGAAACTCGGGAACAAAGTGACAATAGTGATAATTAGTTACAATCACAGAACCCCAGGCACAAGATACTTTTATGTTAAAATAAAAATGGAAAACATGATGAATCTTGGTCAAGGCCAGTATGCTTTCTTTTTTTTTTTTTTTTTTTTGGTTTTTTGAGACAGGATTTATGTGTAACTTTGGTTGTCATGCAACTCACTCTGTAGTCTAGGCTGGCCTGGAACTCACAGAGTTCCACCTGCCTTTGCTTCCTGAGTGCTGAAATTAAAGGCGTGTACCACCACACCCTGTACCAGTTTGCTTTTAAAGAGCCTGTTTGGCTAAGTATTTGTACCAGAATCGTATATTTTTCATAATATTATCTGCCTTCTGTTTAAATAAAAAGTTGTAGTAGTCAAGTTAGTTGAAATCAACAACTCCAAATGTGGCTCAATCCCACAAAGGGCTGTTGTTTCTCATTTACATCACAGCTAACACACAGTGTCAGAGGGAGGTTGGACCTTTGCTGGGTGCAGGCTTTCAGCCTTTTTTGGAAAACCATTCTACCACACTCTAAAGAATTCAGAGGAAGGGAGGAAGGGAGGGATGAAGGGAAGGTAGAGGGAGGGGAGGAAGGAGAGAGAGAGAGAGAGAGAGAGAGAGAGAGAGAGAGAGAGAGAGAGAGAGAGATTATATATGCTCATCAATTCCCCCCTCCTCCCATGGAGGTGGCATGCATCCTCTTCCCTGGCTTCCTGCTGCGGAGAAGCAGTCACAGAAACTGTGAAACCTGGGGAAGTGTGTGGAGGCTACGGCCCAATACTCCACTAAGAAGGAAGAGAACAAGACAGGCGTGGTGGCTCATGTCTGCAACCCAGTACTTGGGGTGTGGGAGGAAGGCAAAATCACGCCAACCTGGACTTCAAAGTGAAACTCTGTCTTAAAAAAAAACAAACCAAGCGTTGAAGATGTAACTCCATGATAATAAAGTACTTAAAGGGGTTCCCAGTACTGTGGTTCCCTCTCTAGCAAAAAAAAAAAAAAAAAAAAAAAGAGCCAGCTTCCACTGGAATGGAGTATTCTTCAGGATCACTCACCAAATGTATTACTAGGAAGTAAGGACTGCTTAAATAAATAATCTGGCATGAGTATTTCACAATTATGTATGTTCTTTTCAGTCAGGCATCGAGGACTGCTGTCTTTAAAGTGGCAGAAACTGATCAAACTTTTTATTTTATTTTTTTAACGTAACAACTTGCTATGTATCCCTGGCTAGTCTCAGACTTTTGCTAGCCCTGCCTTAGCCTCTCCATAACCTCACCAGTACTGGGATTACAGGCATTCACCACCCTTCCTGACTGCACTCCAGGAAGAAGCACCCTTTTCCTCTCTCCCCACTTTTTTCTTATGGTTTCTCTGTTTTTGCCCTTTAGGTCTTATCAATAGGGTTTTTTTTGTTTTGTTTTGTTTTGTTTTTGACAGGGCTGTCTATTCTTTTCCATCTCTAGCAGAGCCTCTGCTGCTGCTGATGTGAGCTGCCTAGAGGACTCTGAGTCTGGGCTTCCTCACAGGTAGCTGGCTCTCTCTGTACACCTCTACATACACAAATGTTTCCTATGTCACCTGATCGCCGTATGTACGTAGCCATAAGTTTCTCCGGTCCTGTCCGGCCCTGCTGTTGGGATGAAGTTCTTCCACCCCCATCCAGCAGCTGCTTGGTTCCAAGAAAACACACAGAGGCTTATACTATTCACAAAGTGCATGGCCTATGGGTCAGGCTTCCTGTTTGCTAGCTCTTATAACTTAACTCATTTCTATTAATCTGTATGTTGCCGCGTGGCTGTGACATCACTGGTCTGCTGGCATCTTGTTGCTCCTTGGACAGCGGGCTGGCGTCTCCCTAACTCCACCCTTCTCCCTCTTGTCTTCAGATCTAATGTACCACCTAACCTTATCCTGTCCTGCCATAGGCCAATGCAGCTTTATTTATCAACCAATAAGAGCAACACATATTCACAGTGTACAGAAAGACATCCCACAGCAACTGTATGCCCTTCATTCTAGCCAGAGAAGATTTCACAAATAAAAAAGACAGGAAGAATGTTAAACAAATAATATGCAAATCTTTTGGTATGACTATGTCTCCTATGATATTTGGGACAAAAAACACTTAAAAAATTTGTTGAAGTTAATTGTCTATTTTTTTTTTATTTTGCTATCCTACCTATAGGGGACGGGACAATGCAGACAGGAGAGGCTTTTAGCTGCTAATTATTTATTTTTATTTTATGTGTATAAGTGTCTGCATGTATGTATGTGTTTCATGCGCATGCTCTGTGCTTGTGGATGCCGGAAGAGGGCTGGAATTGAAATTACAGATGATTGTGAGCCACCATGAGGATTCTGGGACTTTTAGGTCCTCTGCAAGAGCAGCAAGTGCTCTTAACCCTGAGTCATAGCTCCAGCACCTATTTATTTGTTTTGTATACTGATACTAAGAGATCAGACAGACATTTGATACAGGCTTCAGGGACAGAAACACTGTAAGTTGTGTAGTGAGGCTGGAAAAGAAGAGAAATTGTATTCAAGGTCAGTTGGAGATATTAGAGAAATAGATAGCTAGATAGCTTTGATGGGGTCTTGTTGAAGAGAGAGAGAGAGAGAGAGAGAGAGAGAGAGAGAGAGAGAGAGAGAGAGAGGGAGAGAGAGAGAGAACTTGTGGTTTGAATGATAATGATAATGTTCCCAAGTTTTAGGCTGCAGAATCTTGCTGGAGGGGGCAGGCTTTGAGAGGTAATAGTTCTGTTTCCTATTTCCTATTTCCACTGTTCTGTTTCCTGTGTGTGGTTGAGTGTTATTGCTCAGCTTACTGCTTCTGCTGACCTGCCTTCCCTACTATTATAGACACTAGCTCTCTGGAACCATAAACCAAAATAAACTCCTCATTAAGTGAGTCCTGGTGATGCTATCTTATGACAGCAACAGAAGAGTAGTCAATACAGTTTATTGTGGAAGAGGAGTGAGCAGGCACAGGGAGAGTACTCCTGTAGTAGTCTATCATTTTAGAGACAATAGCGCTGAATACACTCTCCACCAGCCAGCCTTAGCCTCCCGAGTGATGGGATTACAGGTGTGAGGGGTGACTCTTGACTCTTGGAGTCTCACAGTGGCAGGAATCCTGGCCCACTGATGCCTCTTATCCCTTTATCCACACCTCTGGAGATCATACTCCTTTCCCCTGAGCTCTGTTGGAAATTCTTTCTTAGCTTGTGAACCTTGCTGGGAACGTAAAGGTGGGGAGCCTTTAGTGCAATAAAAAGGCACTTTGATGGTATGTGTTCTTTGAATTTTTTAGAAATTACAAATGACTTTCCCATAGAAACCTGGGCTTAAGGGATAGCTGTGTTCTATGGAAAAGATTCTACAAGAAGCCCCTTGGAAGATTATTAAAGCCAGATTCCCAAGATTTTGTAGACGTAGGATGAACCTCTGGATTCCACATTTGTTTGTTAAAAGCTCCCAGAATCACTCTTTGGAAAAATATTTTTGACAAAGTTTAGCATATTATAGTGCTTTACAGAAATATTTTCTGGTATTGTATTAGTAAATTGTAATGCCTAACAATAATATTAGTAATAACAGAAGTATGAGCACAGTGTAAGTTTAATTAGTGTCTTAGTTACTGTTCTATTGCTGTGAAAAGACATCATACCAAGACAGCTTATATAAGAAAGCATTTAGGGGCTGAAGAGATGGCTCAGCGATTAAGAGCAATGACTGCTCTTCCAGAGGACTCAGGTTCAATTCCCAGCATCCACATGGCGGCTCGCAGCTGTCTGTAACCCCAGTTCCAGGGTCTCTGACACCCTCACACAGAATATACACACGCAAAACACCAGTGTACATTAAATAAATAGATAAATCTTTAGAAAAAAAGAAAGTATTTAATTGGGGGCTTGCTTACAGTTTCAGAGCATGAGTCCATCCATGGTCATCATGGCCAGGAGCATGGCACACATGGTGTAGGAACAGTAGCTGAGAGCTTGTATCTGATCCACAGGATGGAGTCAGAGCAAGAGGAAGGCTTTTCCTGGTGTGAGTTTTTGAAATTGAAAAGCCCATCCCCAATGACACACCTCCTTCAACAAGGCCACACCTCCTCGTCCTTCCCAAACACTTTACCAACTGTCAGTCAAGCATTCAAATGTACAAGCCTGTGGGGGCTATTCTCATTCAAATACTCACAATTAACATTAATCAGTGGGAGGGGCCTTTTATTTTTATATACTTATTTTCAAATTAAAATTTAGTTGCAAATTTCAATCTATATACTTAGAGAAGAATTTTGGACCCCAGTCCCTTCCTACATTAGAGCCATGACTAATAAAAGGGCCATTTAGCGGCTAATGAAGTTTGTACTCAAACCAAGCTCATTGAAATTCTGGAGTTTCATTTTCCATTTTACCACCTTGAAGCACTAGTTTTAGGAACTGGCAGGGATGGTCCCTTTCCTGAAATTACCACAGCCAACAGAGCTGTGATTTCCCCATTTCTGAATCAATCAGCAAGGACACGAGCTGGTTCTGTTATGTGGGAAAGATTCTGGAGTCTGCTATCAAGACTTCGCAAGGTATTTGATACTCAATCATTTGCTATTCAGTCATTTAAACAACAAGTCAAGATTTACTTATTAAGTACCAACTAGGACTAAGGCACTATGTTGAGGAATCTAAGATTAGTCAGACTGGATTTTCTGTCTTTTCAAGTAGGGCTTTAATTAAGGTGTTTTTTTGAGATTTATAAAGACCATCCCATCATGATCCCAATCTCAAGGTTCTTATAGCCTATTAGAGGAAACTGCCAGCACCGCTCCATGTACAGGCTTGGGGAGCTAAGGCAAGTGTTTAGAAAATGGAATAATGGAAGGTGGTAGCTGAGTTCCCAGGCTCTGTCTGCCCCTGCTATAAGAGGAAGAAAACTGTGGCTTAGTTCAGCACCCTCTGCTTCCCACCCGTCCCAGCTCTGCATGCTCTGGAATCAACAGACAATGGTTAATACAGAAGGTAACCGATCAGATTCCTTTTCACAGCCCTGACTGTCAACTGCAACCCAGCTTCAGGAAGGACAGACGAGCCTGCCCCGTACTTGTCCTTCTGTCAGGAGGTAGAGACAAAGGCGATGGCAAACTCAGATAGATTTCAGTTAGCTTACACAGTGGTGGGTCCACATGAAAATTCTACTGGATAGCTGATTCATTTCATGATGAAAAGAACGTGGCGGTACAAGCCGAACAACAAAGAAAAGCTGGCGTCTGAGCTGAGTGCTGGTAAACTAACGGTAATTTCTCAGGTCCCTTCTATTACCACAGCTCTAAAACTTGTCGTGCTCTTCAGTCCCATCACCCATCTTCCTCTAGGGGCATGAAAGATTCATTTTATTGTCTTAATATCAAACGGATATTTTTACTGTAAGCCTTTTCAAACTTTCAGAGGCAGATTTCATTTCAATGGTTTGAATTTATGGTATTTTTTCCCCCAGCGTTTTTCTAACTTCTTATTCTGAGTACTTTGACAGAACAGGGAATTTAAAACATGATTTATAAACCAAATAATTTATATGACATTCACATTACTTAATACATTTTGCAAGGGGCAAATTGAAAGCATGCTTTTCTTATTTTTGTATGTGTATGTGTGTGCATGTGTGCATGCATTTTTGCATGAGTGTGGGCTCACTGTGTGCAGGCACATGAACATGTGGAAGTTGGAGGTTGAAATTTGTTGTCTTCCTTGATTGCTCTCTGCTCTGTTTACTGAGGTGTAGTGTCTCTCTTTGAATTTTTATTCTTCTCTCATACATTACATCCCAACTGCAGTTTCCCTCCCTCCACTTCTCCCCTTCCCTCTTCCCCAGATCCACTCCTCCTCTGCTTCCCTTCAAAAGAAAGGAAAAAAAAAAAGAGCAGGCCTCCCAGGAATGAATATCCACCAAGCATGGAGGTGTGGTCTCCGGTTGAACCCAGGAGCTCACCCTAGTCTTTGGGAGTGCTCTTGCTATGGGCATCCCCTATTTCTACCTCAGAGGCTGGGATAACAAGTGGGCTGCCATGGCCTTCCAGCTTTTAGGTTGGTGTTGGGGATCCAAACCTTAGTCCTCACATTTGCTCAGTGCTTTACCCACCGAGCCATATCCCTAGACTCCAAGCTTAGATTTGTAATTAAAAAAATTTCCTAAGCCATGACTAAATTAAAATCTCTAATCTGATACCTTACATTATAATGCATTAATGACAGCAATCTATATAACTTGACCCTATCTTTAAAATAGATGTAAGAACACACTTTGGGTGAATAATGGTATAATAAATATTGATTATATTTATTCATATGATAAATCTGTCTGTCTGTCCAGTTGTCCATCCATCCATCCATCCATCCATCCATCCATCCATCCATCCATCTATCCATTTCAACAGATGTTTATTAAGCACCCTCTATGTATCAGGTATCATTCTAGGCAGTGGGATTTCAACAACCCTAAGTAGAGACACAGCCTCACTTACAAAATAATGATAAAAATAGACACCATCCTAGTACATAGGCTTACATTCCAGTGTAGACAATAAACAAAATAAATAAGCAAAACATACAGTATTGAGATGGAGACAAGTAATATGGAGAAGGGAGGAAGTTTCTAGGAGAAGGAGGGGGTTCATATTTGAACACAATGGTCAAAGAAGACTTCAATGGGGAAGTGATATTTGAACAAAGATAAAAAGCAGCAAAGGAGTAAGTCATGTCAACATATCTAGTGAAAGGTGTTCTAGGAAGAGGAACCAGAGAGTAGAAGGGCTCAGAGGTGTGTGATTGCACGGTCTTTTTAAACTGAACCGTAGGGAAGCCACTGAGGCAGGAGGAACAATGAAGGGAAGGGTACAGGTGAGGAGGTCTGATATGTCATAGGACCAGATCACACAGGTCATGGTAAGGGGTGTGCCATTTCCAATGAGAGAGGAGAGTTACTGGATATGATCAGGCAGAGACATAACACTAGTTGATTCATGTTTCAAAATAATCACTATGTCTCTTTCATTGATCAAGCTCATCAGCTAAGAGTGAGGTTAAACAGGAGGGAGATTGAAAAGAGATTATGCTGCAGTTGCCTAGGAGAGTGGAACTTGATTTGACTGGAGAACACATCATGCCTGTCAGATAGCATGATGCACCCACTGGGAGGTGGTGGTCATGAACTTAAGGTGAGATTGGTCAGCTACCTGGAGCAGACGGAGTAAGATTCAGCTAAAGCAAAGGTTTCAACGGTTGAAAGAAGAGAGGGTGAACAAGAGGACAGAGGGTCACATGGGGAAGTGAACTAGGGGTAGACTCTGGCACTGAGGCTGCTGGATAAGAAGGGAGATGAGCATTGAAAAGCTGGTAGGTTCAATGGACTGAAGGTGTTATGCTGCAGGGCTGTGGGGTATGTGGCAGAGGAAGCTGGTTAAAAAGTGATTATTGAAATTCAGATTATGGTATAAAACTGGTTGATTTAGAGATTTGGGTGCTCAATATGATTTATTAATAAAAATTGTATCATAGCAAAAATCCATCTTTACAAGATTATTTACTTTAGATTGGTTAAAACAACGACAACAACAACAACAACACAAATCCACCAAACTCCAAACAAATAAAACATGGAATCAAAGAAACAAACACAGTAAAACTGGGTGAAGATCAAGGGAACAATGTATCTCCTATGCTGTTAAAAATACTCAATACCCCCCCTCCCTTGAGAATCCCATTCATACATTCCATTGTACTAGGCACTGGCTGTACAGAAGGAAAACATTTTTGTGAATGATAGCACAGACATAGTTACAATTAAACAAAACCACAAGACTACCTAATAAATGTTTACCACTGGAACATTCTGCTCATGAAATCTAGGTTTCTTCTCTGCTTTTAAAAAATAAGTCTTCTAGCTTGCATAGTCTCTATTGAGAAGTCTGGTGTTATTCTGATAGGTTTGGCTTTATATGTTACTTGGTCTTTCTCCTTTGCAGCTATTAATATTTTTTCTTTGATCTGTATGTTTAATGTTTTGATTATTATGTGGCGAGATGACTTTCTTTTTGGATCCAGCCTATTTGGTGTTCTGTAAGCTTCTTGTATCTTCATAGGTATTTCTTTCTTTAGGTTAGGAAAGTTTTCTTCTATGATTTTGTTGAATATATTTTCTGTGCCTTTGAGTTGGTATTCTCCTTCTTCTATAATGGTGTTCCTACTAAGTTAAGAGCCAATAGAGAGGGGATGGCAGATGGCTAATTGGTGAAGAGCACTTGCTGCCCTTCCAGAGGATCTGAATTTGTTTCACACTGTCGGTCAGGCAGTGCATAACTGCCTATAACTCCAGCTCCAAGGGATCTGACATCCCCTTCTGGCTTCTGTGGGCACCTGCATAAACACAGCAGGGGACACACACACACACACACACACACACACACACACTCACATACTCACTCACACACAAATAAATCTTAAAGGAGGAGAGGCTTGAAGGCGAGGAAGATAAAGTCTTCAACTTTATGATAATTTGAAAATGAGAACAGTATCTAATGAGGAGACTTCAGCAGCTAGGTCTATGAGTTTAGAGCTTTTAGAATTGTGTCTTAGTTACTTTGCTATTGCTGTAACAAAAAACCATGACCAAGGCAACTTACAAAATAAAGCATTTAATTGGAGTCTTTCTTAAGTGTCAGAGGGTGAGTCCATGACCATAATGGCAAGGAGCATGGCAGCAGGCAGGCAGACATGGTGGCTGGAGCAGTAGTTGAGAACTTGCATGTTGAGACAACAACCATGAGACATACCCCCGGAGACATACCTCTTCCAACAAGGCCATACCTCTTAGTGCTTCTCAACCAGTTCCACCATCTTCGGATCAAGCATTCAAGCATATGAGCGTACAAAGGCCATTCTCATTTACATCACTACAACTAGAAGGTCACAAAAAGCTATTTGGGGATGGTCAACATGGAAGACACAGAAGCAGATTAGTTTTTAGAGGAATTGAATATACAGTAAAATCTTAGCGAATGTGAGGCAATAGTTGAGTCAGTGAAGGAAATGAAGAGGCAGTCACAGAAGTGTCATAGAATTCAAGAGAGGAAATAATTGAAATATCATTAACTGCTTCAAGTTATAAAAAGATAGAGAATAGTGAGAAAAAAATTCATTAGTTGAAGCCCCAGATGTAGTCGCCTTCCAAGAGAAGGAACTCAGTGGCGTATAGGCAGAACAAATCTACTCTCATGTGTTTAACATGGGATTTGGTGGTAGTTCAGTCACAAGAACAGGTATTATGTACAGACCATGTTTAGTAAAAGAAGGAGAGAAATTGAATAGAAGTTTGGAAAGTCAGTAGCATCAACAACTTACTGATGTACTTTTGAACATGAGGTATATTTTGATAAGTTTAGCATTTAATAGCTTGAATATTTAGTTTTCAATTCATGGTAGAGTTGAAACAGTGAAGGCAGTTAAGTTACAGGGCCAGAGAAGTTATATGGCTTTGACTTAAAAGAGTGTGCTTCTAGATCTAGAGTCTGGCTGCTTAGCATTAGGAAAGGGAAGTGGAGGTGAAGGGATCATGGGAAGTGTATGCAGTGGAGCACAAATCGTTCAGTTAGGGAGAAGAATCATACTTGGGAACAGGAGTTGCTCTACTTTTGTGCCATTGTGACAATTTCTCAAGGACATGATTAAGGGGAGAGATTATATTTTGGTTCATGGTTTCTGTCTATCAAGATAAGGAAGGTGTAGCAGATCCGCTTAGTTCATAGTGGTGGGAGCATATGATTGAGGCTGTTCACATCATGGTAGACTAAATTGTAGAGAACCAGTCAGACAGTACCCAGAGATAGCATATTCTAAGGATTCCCCATCCCCAGTAACTTAATTCCTTCTTCTAGGCCCTGTCTTCCAAAATTTTAGAACTTCTCCAAATAGCACTACTAGCTGGAGTTATATGCTCAAAACATGAACTTGTGGAAGACATTTCAGATTCAAACCCTAACAGTCACTTCTGGTCATGTGAAAAACACATGAGAAACAATGGTTTAGGGGAGAAGAGGTTGATTTTGGCTCACAGTTTCAGAGGTGTCAGTCCATGGTCACTTGACTTCACTGGTGGTAAGGCAGAGCATCATCATGGAGACAGAGCATATGACAGGCAGCAATTCACCTCATGGCAACTGAAAAACAGGAAGTAGAAGGCAAGCCTATATTGGCCCTCCTTCTGTTTTTGTTTGATATGGGCTCCGAGCCATTGAACAGTGCTGCCCACATTAATGGAGGTCTTCCCCTTACTTCATGTGCCACTTGCCTCTCCCCTCTATAAACACCCTTTCAAACATTTCCCAAGCTATGATTTCCTAATCTCCTATGCATCTCTCAGCCTAATCACCAGTGGACAACCAAAATTAGCCATAGGAAGTGGGAACCAAGCTTCTGCATTCTGAACCAAGCTAAGGTTCAGAAAGGAAGCTTGGGACTTCTGAGTCCTAGTGAAAACCCACCCGAACTGTTTGAAAGAGCTGTATTGTTAGTTTCCCATTTCTTCAGGCTGTAAGGAATCCCAGGTCACCATTGCTGTTCTCCAGCACAGTACTGCTTTCTATACAGGAATTATTGTCACTTTACTCAAGGGTGTTGCTGATCAGAGAGTTGAATAGCATCCATTCTGGGGAAGTAGTTTTCTTCTCCGACAATTTCTAGAACCAATTTGGCTGTTTTGCAAATAGGGATGGAGAAATGTAGATCCTAGTTGTTGCTTCCCCAGGGTCATCATTAGCCAGACCAGCTGGCTAACAAGCTAACAAGCCTGTGGCTATAGAAGCCAACCTCACTGAAGAAAGATGGATTATACAGATAAGCCTCTTTTCAACTTCATTTGCTGAAATGATGCTTTGGCCCTTTGAATTAGCTTTTGCAGAAATATCAGATTGGATCATTTAATCTTCTCAGTCAATACCTTATCACAGTTTGCTTAAATGTCCTCTCCTATGTGACTTGTTTGGGTCTGCTGAGACAGTGGTGCATACTGTGGTTCCTACATGTGAGGGATTTTGCACTGTGGATATTCAATATGCCCCACTTTCTACCTGTAGAATAAATCACAACACAGTTCCCGAGATGGAGAAAAAATGGTCTGCAGTGCTGGGCATCCCTTTACTGAAGGGGTTCAGAATGCTGAGACAAATAGCAAATTGGGAGTTTGATGGAAAAGTATTTATCTGTATGCAAATATTGATTTTCTTTTCCAAAAATATTTTTTCTCTCTCACTGAAGTTTGAAGCTATGCCTCATGTGACAGAGATGAATATGTATGTAGTATGCATGTCCATGTTTATTATACACGTGTCAGAATTCAATTCACCATACTTAGAAAACACATACACAAGGACAACAGATGCCAGAGTTGAAGGAAAGGGAGAAATATGTGACGAAGACATTGAAATGTTTATTACATTTTTGAAGAGGTTATTGAGCGGTTTTCCTCTGACCTTATCTTTTGTCTCCTACACTGTCATGCAGCTTTTACATTATTATTCTAGTCAGCACCACAGAACCCGAGGCAGCCCATTTAGAAATCTCTCTTAACATATTAAACTGAATAGCAAATAGATAATTTCAGTCATAACTCACAGCCAATAAAAACCTTCCAGAAACCAGCAGACTCTCAGAACCTTTGAAGCCTTCCTCTTTAACTCCAGAATTCTAGAGGATATTAAAATCCAGTTCAGGAAATTCTGTGGGTGGCATAGGCGAGGAAGCATTGCAAGGTCTTTTAAAACCGTAAGTCTAGGTGCAGAGCTGTACTTCAGGTGTGGGTCCAGAATGTGCCTTTCCTTCTTGTTCTAAAGAGTAGGCGGAAACCACTGTCGGTCATACTGCCTTCTGGAAACACTCTGTTGTCACAACAAGACACTGAGAAACAGAAGGCACGTGGGGAAAAACAAAGGAGATCAGAGCGAAGGCACCAATGAAAGACTGAGGACTGACAGACTCTACAAAGGTCATATACTCAGAGAGTCCACAGTCTAGAAAAGAAGTTACAGGCTTATTTTAGTGAAAGACTTTGGCTAAATTTTCTGAAATAAAAAAAAACAACACCCAAGTTCTTCTGTTAAAAAAAAAACCTTAAAAAATAAATAAAACTCATTCTCCATTAAAATATCTAATAACTCCTTCTGCCAAGATTTAGGTTCATCTGCTTTGTTAGCCAAGTCAAACTTGTCATGAATTTACATGAACCAGCATGACACCGTCCCCTGGGGTGCAATCATTCTTGAATGTGAAGAATATAGCTGAGTATTTACTTTTAAGAGACTATGATTTCTTTATCCTTAATTTTATATACCTTAATCATCTTCCCTCTAAACCCTTCAAAGTTCATCACATAATAAAAATATGGGCTTGGTTCTTACCTATGATTATCCCAGGATCATCTCTTTCATTTTGAATTCTGAGAAAATGTTGAATACACTGAAACATTTTCCAACCTTTTTTTTTTCCTTCACAAAATATGCAATGGTGAAGTTCACATGTACAACAGAATGTTAGAATTGAAGTTTCTGCCAAGATACAGAAATATGTATACTGACTGCATTCTGAGGGTGCAGGTAGTTTCTGTGCAGAGCTTTCCAAGGAGTAGGCAAGGAACTGGCTACACGATTCTGGAACCACTCACCCACACAAAGGTCATCAAAGGGTAGAGAGTGGAGATGGTTTCAGTACTTACAGGCATTTCTTTGGGGAGAGCTTTGCTAAGTCTTACCTTCTCTTTTTAGGGGATGGTTAGGCAAGTATTTCTTTCTTCCTCTAAAATCAAGAGAAAGGAGATTTAGCAGATGGCATGAGGAACTTGATATGTGTCCTCTGTGGTTAAGGGCAATGGCTGCCTGGCAACTGATGATTACATGGGAAACCTAAGTGGCAAGACCAGTCTGCTAGCTGCTAGGACCACAGGAATGAAGAGGTGGCTGTGTTGCTTCGTCTCTCTTTCCAGCATTTCCTGAGCAAGAATACTGAGAATGTTTTCCACAGACCAGATGTGGGACATGCTAGGGAAAGCCGCCCTAGACTCTGAAAAACTGTTGTTAGGGTCTGTTTTTCTCTCTCTCCTTTTCTGTTTCTCAGCCAGTGCCACTCTTTGTAATGTCAGAGTGATTGTAATTGATCCCTTGAGCAAATCCTTCTAGATGGAGCAGATGTCCTTGTGAGTAATAGCAGAGTCATGCAAGAGGAAGGAAGGTGTGGCTGCCGGGTGCACCAGCTATTAATGGTCTCTATACACTTAGTATTCCTCTGGTTCTTATGCTACATATCAGAGTTCTAGACTTGTTCAATCTACATCTGCTATTTTGTATCCATTGATCTGCCTCTCCCTATTTCATGCCACTCCCACCTATGGCTTTGATATAACCACTATGTTATTCTCTACTTATGTATATCTGAGTCTTTGTTACAGCGTCCAGATAAGTGCAATCATGCAGTGGCTTTCTTCTTGTGTCTAGTTTGTTTCATAAAGTGATAAAGTCATCTGGGTCCATCCACTTTGTGGCAAATGGCAAAGGGGCTTTCATTTTAAGGCTTAGTAATAATCCATCACATGTACTTATACACACATGAGCACTATATCTCATCTGTGACATATAGAAAATATAATGTACGTATAATATATATCAGCCATAGCCTATTAATGGACACTTAGTTTGTTTCCATATATCTTACTATTGTAAATAATGTTATAATGTACATAGGAGTGAAAGCATTCTCATAGTTGGATATCACAGCTCCTGTGGGTATATACCCAGAAGAGAGTCCTTTTCTTCATACACCCTGGCAGCATTTGTTACCTCATCTTTGTTGTTGTTGTTTAGATAGGGTCTTACTGTTGCCAGGGCTGACATTTACTATCATCCTGACTCAGTCTTCTACATCCTGGGATTACAGGCTTGTGTGTTTTATAATAGCAGTCTTCACTGGTGTAAGGTAATATCTCATAGTGATTTTTACCTCTTTAGTTCATTCCCAGTTTGGAAATGTTATTGTAAATGGGACTGTTACTTAGTTTCTCTTTCAGATGGGTTGTTATTTGTATAAAGAAATGTTACTGATCTTTTTTAAAATTTTATTTATTTTTAAAAAAGGCTTTTTTTTTCATTTTACATACCAATCCTAGTTCCCCTCCCTCTCCTTCTCCTGCCCCCCCTCCAACCTCACCCCCATTTGCTCCTCAGAGAAGGTAAGGCCTTCCTTGGGGAGTCAACAAAGTCTGGCATACTAAGTTGAGGCAGGACCAAGCCCCCCCCCCCCCTTGTGTCAAAGATGACCAAGGTATCCCACCCTAGGGAATGTGCTCCAAAAAGTCAGTTCATGAACCTGGGATAAGTCCTGGTTCCACTGCCTGGGGCTCCCCAAACAGATTTAGCCACATAATTGTCACCCACATTCAGAAGGCCTAGTTTGGTCCCATGCATGTTCCCCAGCTGACAGGTCAGAGTCCATGAGCTCCCACCAGCTTGAGTCAGCTGTCTCTGTGGTTTTCCCCATCAAGATCTTGACCTCACTTGCTTCTGTGATCCCTCCTCCCTCTCTTCAACTGAAGTCTAGGTACTCAGCCCAGTGCTTGGTTGTGGATCACTGCATCTGCTTCCATCAGTTCCTGGATGTAGGTTCTATGATGACAATTAGGGTAGTCACTAATCTGACTATAGGGGAAGGTAAGTTCAGGCACCCTCTCCACTATTGCTAGGAGTCTTATCTGGTATCATCCTTGTGGATTCCTGGGGATTTCCCTAGCACCAGGTTTCTCCCTATCCCCCTAATGGATGGAGATGGAGAGCAATGAATGTTACTGATCTTTATATACTGGTTTTGTAACTGGCAATGCTACTGGGCTTCTGTATCGGTTCTAACAGATCATTTTAGGTAGGACTTTTGATCTATAGAACTGTAGCATTTGCAAATGACAATAATTTCACTTCCGTTTTTTTCTGATTTTGTTGTCTTTTTATTTATTTTCCTTATCTGGTTGCTTCTGCTAGTACTAATAAAAATGATAATCTGACTTTCCTGCCTGATACCACATCTTGGCAGAGAACCCTTCATTTGTTCCCCACTTAATATTGTACTCGCTGTGTGTGAATGTTTTGTAAACGCCATCTTTTAAGTTGAGAAAATTTTCTTTTATACTTAAACTGTTAACACTTTTTTTTAATGAAGGAAGAATGATGGATTGGGGGTGGTGGCACACACTTATGATTTCACATTTGGGAGGCTGAGGCAGGAGGGTTGTGAGTGAGGCCAGCCTCAGTTACCCAGTGAGATCCTTCCTATATGAAAACTAAATAAAAACAAAAGGTGTGTTGAGCTTTGATAATTGTGGCTTTGCATAAGTGAAATAATTCTGTGTTTTTATGTTTCATTCTGATTGATTAGTATATATTAAGCTGGCCTTGTATGCTACAGATGAATCCTGCTTGGCCATAAAGTACAATCCTTTGGAAATACTGCTTTGTTTAAAAAAATGTAGTTTTGGGAAAAGTTTTAGATGAGTGGTAAAGATAATGACCAAGTCGATGCACCTCTGTACCAAGTTTGTTCTCCTCCCCCTCTTTTGAACGTGTTACTATGGTGCATTTGGTATAACAAATGGGGTCCACAGTCATTGTAATTACATCCTCCTACTTGGGTGGATATTTCAAATTTGAAACTGCAAGGCTTTTAGTATAATAAAGTAATACTCAAATAGTCCCAATGTCAAAGAAATGAAAAGAAGGAGAAAAGAAGGCCATGGTCATAGTCATAAATGGTCTTTCAGATTACTGGGGACTGGAATTGCCCATGTTTCTACTTTCAATTTTTTAATTAATGTTGTGGGATAGCTTGAAAAATGATGGAATTTGGAAGCTTTCTCTTTTTCAAGAGGTTTACATCAACAATTGCCTACCATACTGTCACCAAGAATTAGTTACTATGGGCTCCACAATGCTGTTTTGAGAGTCCTGTTCCAGTTCTGTTGAGTCTTCTTTTAAAACATTAATTGAATAATTGCCTTATGAGTATTTTATGCATGTGTACATCATTTTCCACTCTACCCTCCCTCCCTCCAACTCCTCCCATGCTCCCCCACTACTTCACAGATTCAAAACCTTGTCTTTACTATTTTCACATTCACAGACATATATACACACATAACATACTGAATCTATTTAGTGTTGCTTTTATGTACGTGTGTTTAGGGCTGATCATGTGGGACTGGCTAACCTTCTCAGAGGCCCATCCCTGGAAGAAAAGGACTCTCCTTCTCTTGGCAGCCAATGATTGCCTGTAGCAATTAATCTAAAGGTGAGGCCTTGTGAAGTCTGCCCCATGTACATTGGCATGTCAGCTGGTGCTGTCATCATGCTGGCCTTGTTTAGGTCACCATATTGTTAGGATTTCTGGGTACAGCTTCCCCTGTCATTTCTAGAAAACATTATCTCATAGAAGGTGCCCTTATCCTCTGGCTCTTAGAATCTTTCAGTCCCTTCTTCTATGATATTCCCTGAACCTTAGATATAGGAGCTTCATTAGATGTACCAATTGGGGTTGGGAATCCCAGGGTCATTTATTCTCTTCATTTTGGACAGTTGTAGATCTATATATTAGTCTCTACCTGCTGCAAAAAGAAGTTTATTAGACTCACCTGTGGGTATAATGGTAAGTATTTAGAGTACAGTTGGAAGTTACATTGGGTTAGGAAATTGGTAGTAATAGATTTTCTTCTAGGGTCTATGACCTTTCTAGCCTCTATAGTTTGGCTAGGTTTACAGTGCTGGGAATGAGTCATCTATTGAGTAAGCAGCCATAGGTTATTTAGTCAGCCATTGGTTACCCCCAAGACAAAAGTGCCACTATTGCATTGTTGAGGCTGCCTTAGTGGGCTGGTCGTTGTTGTGGTTCATAGGCTTTACAGCTGTGTAAGTCTGTTGATTGCTTTTCCCCCTTGGCAGCTTGCACAGCACCTTCAGACACCATGAGAGTTAGTCCTCAGGGAGGAGGCTTCTAGGTCTGATCCATCTTTATTTCTTCAAATCCAGTGTCTGAAATATGTGCTGTTTTCACCGACAGGGTCTTACCTTCAGGTTCTGGAGCAACTAGAGGTAGTGGCAACAGCATATATTGTTTTGGGAGTTTTGGATCCTCTTGATCAACAATTCCAAGGGAAATTTCCCATGCCATCTCAAGAAGTGTGGTGAGTCACAAAAAAGTTGCCTTTGAGAATATGCTATAGTGCTCACAATAATCTATTACATTGATGGTGGAAACTTAATTATAATAATTTAGGGACTGTGATCTCTGAAAAAAAAGAAAGCTATTTTTAGGGGCTTCTTAGGATTTTTAAGTGATAAGAGATCTCAGAGGTAATCTGTGTTTCTCCTTGAAACAAAGCTCTAGATTTCCCATTAAAACTGATTTCACTGCCAGCCTTTTTTAATCGTGAGAGATTCCCTTTAACTCAGTTGATACAACAGATATGTCAGCAATTTGTGAATCAGCCTTGATTCTTTGTCTGCCTCACTGGCCTTTCAGGTCTCTGAGCCTGCTAAGCAATCTTGAACCCTGTGTTTTCTCAGATGCTGGTATTTTGCCTGGAATGGCTTTTCCTGGGAGACTCCTCATTCTTCAAATATCTCAAATGATTCTAGTTATGCTAGGCTCTCATACATTATTGTATCATCTAAGATGCTGTGATACCTTGATGTTTTATTAGAGTGAGTTTTCATGTGATCCTATCTAAATATCCCCCATCTCCATTATTTTACATTTAAAAACCTTTGACTTTCCTCAGAACGCTCTTTTCCACTTGGAATCCTATTTGGCACTTCATTGTTCTTCTTCCCAACTGGACTTTGAGAGATCAGAATGGCATTTGTCATGGCATTCCCAACACCCAGTGCAGTCTTTGGCACGTAGTAGATGGTTAACACATACTTTATTTATTTTTATGTGTGATCTGTTCGTGTGTGCAAGTGTTTGTGGAAGCCAGGAGTCTTCTGCAGTCACCCTCACCTTAACGCTCTGAGATAGAGTCTCTTACTGCACCTGAAGCTCACAGATTCTGATATAATGGCTGGCCAGCAAGCCCCAGGGATGCCATGTCTCCACCTCCTACTGCTGAATTATAGGTGCAGTGCTGTGCCTGGTCTGTTATATGGGTTCTGGGGATTTGAACTCACATCGTCATGCATGCACATCAAACACTTTATGAACTGAATCATCTCACCAGCACAATGCATAGTATTTTGAATGAGCGAATAGGTGTGCTTTCATGAGGTGTTTATAGGGTTTTCCCCTCTGGGAGTACGGTTTCATGACCAAGTAAGTTTAGAAAATTTAAATGAAAATCGTTTTAGTTGGTTTCTTTGCTGTAGATTGTTCCTGAGGCTTTAGTATACATTTGGATTACCCACTGTTAGTGGACTATGAATCCCTAAATGGGAGCTATTGCCTGTCTCTTTCCTTCTCTTTGATTTGCAGCTTCTATTTGGAGGGGAGTATCTCTCAGAACTGTTGCTCTGTGGCCTGTAATTCAGATGATGCAGTCCAAGGTCCTTCTTTTATAGATAAAGATACTGAGGACCAAGGAGATTCACTGGCTTATGTAACGCTCCACTGTAGGCTTTTGTAGGAGTCAGGTTATTCATGAAAGTTTCAGCATCTAAGACTGTCTACCACATCTTTATACAATTAGTCAAACCAACACAGAGACTTGTGTATAGTATAAATTACAGATCAGAGTTTAGAACAAATTTGGCCTCCTTTGGAAATTTCCATTTTTCATAAAAAAAATACCACAACAAAAAACTTGAGACACCACAATTTAAAAATGCCACCACACCTCCACCCACACCCAGATCAAAACAAAAATGCAGACAGTTTAGTTTGCCCCAGCTGTCTGGGAGGGGAAGGAGCCGGGCAAGAAGCGTCTAAAGGAAAGTCTGACATTTGTTTCCTCACTGGATTGCTCCGATTCTGTGGGAATTTTTCATTTGTGAGGACAAGTGAGATTGTCTGAGGCTAGACTCTGTGAGTTCAGCCTCAGCATTGGGAATTGGAGGAATGTTATGAGTAAGTGCATGACTTTGGAATCCTACAGCCGAGGGTTGGAAACCTCCCTCATGCTTTAGAGCCTGTGTGACATTTAGCACATCACACCGAACTTTTCAAAGCTTCTCTTTTCTCCCCTGAAACTAGGATTACTGTTACTCTCACTCACGGGACTGTTGAGATGGGTTATGAACATTGCCACTCACCAGCAAACATTCTAAATGTTACTATTTTAAGAAAAACAAAAACCTAATGAGCATTAGTTAGAGACATTAGGGAAAAGTCAAAGGTTTTAAGGTTTTAAGATTGATTGAAAATCTTCTTATGAGGGTATACTAAAGTCACAAACCATGCCTTTCTAACTTGGTGTTGAATATACCACCTAAAAAGAAAACACAAAGTCTACGTTATTTCCCAACCCATTTACATCTCAATCACTTAGGGTTTTATCTGTAGAACTCCAATAAGACTGTCCGAGTTGGTAGAGCATAAACACACCCTGACACCATGACTTGATGACACCATGTATGGTTAGCACCTTGCTTGAAGGATTTGCATGGTGTGCTTGGCAAAAGAGCCATAGTCTGATCCTTTTGAGATTGGATTTCATCTTTGTTGGGACAGCTTTGTAGAGAGTAACTTTACTGGGTCTTGGCAGTCTTAGGGTTTAAGAAATGGTCTTACTAGAGTTTTTGAAAGCTCAGAGTATGTAGTGAGTCCATTTCTACCTTGGCAGGTTGAAAGTTAAACATTGAAAGTCTCGAGCTCTCCTCTGGTAACTGTTCCTTGCCTGGTTTTCTGATGCCTTCTACACATCTACTGTGCGGTCTTCACCCAAGGACAGAGGGAACTTGATGCAGATTTTGGAACTCTTATTCATTAACTCACAGCACTTTTCTCATCTCAGAATTCTATGTTTATAAAACACCTGATACAATCAGGCCACACAATCCCAATCTTTCCAGTAGCGTGCCTTTGTGGTCCTGGATTCTGGTATCTTTCCTTAGTATCCGACAGCAAGCTTTGTCAAGTATTCCTAGGTCCACTTTGCTTCATTTCTCTCAAGGATTGTCTGTGCCCCACCACTGCAAGGTTATTTCATGTCTCGTCAAGTTTTATAGCTGTTTAAGAGGACAGTTTTCTGTGTGGTGGGCAGAAGTGGATGCCCTTTCCTGTCTTTGGTCTCTGCTACTTTATCACAGGGTCTCTCTCTGCCTTGAAAACCCCTCAGTACCAGAGTGGTGAGACATGAATTTACTAATGGTCTTTCCAAGCTTCTTCTGTGACTAACAGTTGGAGCAGGGTGCTGGGTATGGTCCAGAGAATCAGCCTATCATTAGGTAATGGAATAAAAATGAACTTGTCAATAGCTGCAGAAGGACTGTAGCTTTGTGTTTGGTGTAGTTAATATTCTAGAGCATACAAATAAGAACACATTGGTCTGTGTGATGGACCCACTTCTGAACTCATTTATAATCACATTTGATTTTCAACAATCCACTGGCTGTTTATATTGACAATAAATAGAAGAATTAGAGAAGATCTGTGCTCATTTCTATGTTTCTAAAATATCAGAAGGACCATGGCTTTCCTATGTGTAAAGAATCCTCATAAATATAGGTTCATCAACATTTATTTTCTTTTCCTACCAAAACATTAATTATAATGAAATAAGCCAATATATTACTTCTATGCTAATGTTCTGAATTGTTCTTTGAAATGAGAAGTGATCATATATTAGCACATTTCATAAAAACATACTAAAAGATGGTCTCTTTCTTCCTGTAGTAGACTGTGTGGTTTAAAGGCACATAGATTTTTAGCTTTTTTTTTTTTTTTTTTTGCTTAGTATGTAAAAGTTGATGTAAAATTGGGAAAAAAAAATCCCCCAAAATAATTAGTTAGTTTTTCTTCTTGGTAGGAGGTAGGGACCACTGGTGAGAAGGTGTTCATTAGTAACTTTTGGCTACAAAGATGTTTGCTGGCATCAGTGAAGAATATTTAACAGTGCTTGCAAATGATATTGCCTGTATCATTAATAACGATGATGAGTACACAAAGAAAAATCCCCAAATTCATACTTTCACATTTATTGCAGTTCCTTGTTTTAAAAATCTCAATGCCTATTAATTCAGGTGCCATGATTTTCTTTTTTTCTCTGAAATCATTTCATCTTGGATAGCTTTGGCAAAGCATTGAAAGAAGATAAAACATCTTTGTTTTATGACTGGTCTGTGAATTTACTGGCTGCAGTCTTTAGGGCCTTGAGCTCTGAGAATTTCCTGCCCATTTGTTACTTCAAATAATCTTTAAAAAACAAACCACTTTGATGTTTCCTCTTTATTCTTTTGAGTGTGGAACTTCATTGTGATAATTGTCTATATAATGGTGTTGCACAACCATCTTATGAAGACAATGGGCTGGACAAATATTTAGAATGTAGTTAGGGATTATTCTGACTTAGTAAAATGGGAGTTGCAGGTTCTCCTCCATGATCCAGGACTTCATTAGCCTTGGGTAGTTGGCTGGGTTTCCATTGTCAGGCATGGTTTTCCTCTTGTCGAGCAGGCCTCCAGTCCAGTTTGAGAGCTGTTAGTTACCACCAAGGAATGAGTGTTACTATTGCAACCTAGAATTACTGTGCCACAGTGGCCATTGCTGTGGTTCATATGTGTCACAGCTGGATAGGACTGTTGGTTGCTTCCCTCCTTTGGAAGTTTGCATGGTACCTTCTGGTCCCATGAAAGCTAGTCTTTAGGAAGGAATTCCAGTTCCAGTTCAGGGACCTCTGGAACCTTTTCTAAAGTGCATGGTCTCTTCAGCAATAGGGACTTACTTTTCATCTCTGGGGGCAATCCAAGGGCAATAGAAGTAGTATGTAATGTTTTGGGAGTCTCTTGGACAACCCCAACCAATTACTCAATAAAGGGCTTCTCATGCCTGGTGTTGGTGTTTTTGTTAGGTAGTCTTTGGCTCCTGGAGGGATTATTTGCAATCCAGATGAGAAAATTTCATTTAAACTACATATGTATATGTATATACAGACTTATGTGTATCATAAGATTCTTTTTTGTGGTAGATCACTAATAGTGTGATTCCTTATAACTTTTTCAGACAGAAGATATATTATTTTGACTGTAGTATTACTAATGAGATGGAATCTACCAGTTAGCTACCTCACATTGAGTAAACTCTATGATTTACAAATAGTTTGGTTAATTTTTCTCACTTCTGTTTTAATATTTTGTTATTGTGTTATATTATACTTCTATTATAAATTTACCTATTTTTATAAAGTATGAAATTAACTATCACTGTATGTTTGTGTTTTCTGGACTTCAAGTCCCCAGAGATTTACTAATTTTTTGTTTCATTATTTGCTAATTTTATTTGTGATTTTTAAATCTTTGTAAACTTATTATAATATAGTCAGGGCAGGTTATTAATAAACTTGACTTCTTCACAAAGATATAGTAACAGAGAGGAAACCAAGTGATTTGCATGATAGTTTTATATTCTGGAACTTAGGGACATATTAAGAGCTTAAGTTTAAAGCATTTAAAGATTAAAACACATGCTTCAAAGTTTTCAAAATAATTTAAAGCACAACTTCAAAAACAGAAAATAATGAAAAGACTACTGGCTCCTTCAACTGAGTTATGAAATCCATACCAAAATATGGGCATCTGGGGGCCAGTTTCTGGACTTTTCCATGACTGATGTCTATATTTGCTATTAAAATGTTGCAATTTCAATTTTACACAATTGAGCTATCAGTTGCTAAGATCTGGGAGAGATTGCTAATTATAGTATAAAGAATGTCTATTTTTTTCCAGGAGGAAAAGAATCCAGTGCACCACTTACTTAGAGTGATGATTTAAAATATTTCTCAAAAAGCCAAAGTCCATGGTACATTTGTAGAAATGGTCCAGTGGCCACAGTAACGAAGGAGTCAGGAATGATGTAGTGCAGAGCATCACGCAGGCTTCCTGGCATGTGCATTTTAAACAGTACTGTGCTGTCTCCAGGCCTGTCAGAGTGTAATCTGTGAGCAATTGAGGAAAAATCAAAGTCAGAAACCTAGGAGAGTAATACTGTTTTGGAATTGTCAAGTAAAAGATTTTGGTTGGGGTTTGTTACATCTGGAACCAAACGTTGCATGTAGCACACATCATTTAAAGTTTATTATTTTAACCTTAGACCCCTTTGTTTGAAATTGATGCTGTTCGGTGCCGTGTACCACGGCACAAGCGTTTTCTTCTATTACATGTGTGTCTGTGCCAGCTACATGGTAAGCATGGTGAAACCACAGTTTAGATGGCATGTCCTACCATTCACATTTTTATTTTGTTGTAGGAACTGCCAAGATGAATGAGTTTGTGGAGATGCTCAAAAATCAAGGCATGGCACCAGGTAATTGAAACCATTTCCCAAAAATCTGGGGGAAAAAAAAACAAAACAAAACAACAACAAATCTAGTCCAATTGCTGAAAAAGAAATCACCCCAGGGCATTGCTGGGATCTGCAGGAAGGAAAGGCAATGTGGTTTTACATTTCTAGACCCATTTAACATTTTCATAGGTGGATTCCAAGCCTGTGATTACAAAGTGTGAGATCTGTAATAAAATTCCCATGAAATCAACAGAATGTACATATAGACATTGTTTAAAGGCTGGTCTCCCTTTTTCACAGAGTGGCCAGGGTGCCACAGAATGCTTTCTTCTTTGTACGAAGCAGACCTATGTCACTTCCCATCGATGGTCGACTTACCCTACCTAGGAAATGAGAAATGATTTGTCATTCGAGCTAAGTTCACCCTTGACATCATAACCTCTTCTGACCTGGCCTGCAGCAAATTGTCTTCTGGGAGCAACATGTAGTGAACTTGGGCTGGCCTCTGTAGGAGAAAGGAGAGTGCCTGGAGAGACCATGTCCTTTTGCTTCCAAATCTAAACAAAGATTTGCAGGCCAGGAATTTGATTGCATTCTTTGTGCAGAACTTGAGCCTTCTAAATGCAGTTTAGAATTCTGATGCCTGCATGGACTTCCACCTCCTCTAAAGTTTCATGTAGCACAACACATTACTGGTTACTGCTTCTGAGGTTCCTCCCTCCCTCCCTCCCTCCCTCCTTCCTTTCTTCCAAAGTTTCTCTACAGGACAGATGGGGAAGGGATTCCTTTCCTTACTTTGAAACTGAGGACCCTGAAGCCCAGAGAAGTTAAGTGGCTTCCTCAGAGTTACACAGCTCAGCACAGAGGTAGCTCCTAACAGGCCTTCTGACCCTGAGTGCTGCATTTTCCCTTGCATGGGTGCCTCTTCTTGGTCTTGTGTTTTCTTCTTACCAAAGTGAATATTTGGGAGGCCGTTTTTCAAAAGCAGTTGTGGCATCACACATCCAGATGCTGTTTCCATGGGGCTGACAGCCTGGAAACGTTCAGCTTCTCCATCAGGACCATCGATGCTCACTGTGAAATGGTGTCCAAACTCTGCAGTTCTGTGAGTGCAAGGATGTGCTCACTCCTGCAGTGTTGTGTATTTTCATCTTGCAGTTATTCACACGTCTGCTTCTCCCCCTGCCCAAGCTTTGATTATTTGATGGCTTCATGTATTCTATACTGAATTTTAGCTATTTTCACCCCAGCCCGTTCTCCTCCCTCACCTTTCTTCCTCTCCCACTGGCATCATTCTTCTCAATAAGTCCCTCCTACCTCCATGTCTTCTTTGTGTGTGTGGCCACCGAGTTTAAAGCTACTTGCCTGGGAATGGGTGGGAAAATTCAGTGAAGAAAGGGCAACTTATCTGCGGCTGTTCCGCTGAAGAAATGACCCCTCCCCAACAAATGTTAATAGCCGATGGTCCCTCTGGTAGGGGTGGGGCCTCGTGGGACCTTCTCTCATCCATGGTAAAATATTGATGGGCCCAACCTTGTGCAGGTTTTGTGCATATCACTGTAGCTGCAGTCTCTTTGTGAGTGCACTGGCTATGTCGTGTCCAGAAGACTTCCATGTCTGTTTCTAAATCTCAGGTCCTCATTTCTGAAGGCTAGATCTTGTCACCATGCACATTCCTCTGCTCCTGTACAATGTCTTACATGAAGATGTTTGTTGCTCCACGTTTCACAGCTCCGTGAATGTTTGCCGAAAGAAACTAAAGATTGCACAGGAAGGAGTCTGCATGTACTTCCTCGTGCCACCTCTACCCACAGTGGGACTGAGAACTGACCATCAGATTCATTGTCCTTCAAGTAACTTCAGTTTAAATAGCGGCATGTGGCTAGTAGTCAGAGTGTTAGACATGGAAGCTCCAGATTTTCATATATTTGAACTCGGCAAAATCTTTAAATCCTGAAGGAATTTTGGTCTTTCAATATGCTGATGGTTTCCAGTGAGCTCTTTAAAAATATTTTTAGAATTTTAAATCATTTTTATTAGCATGCCCTAACCATCCACATGCATGGGATCTAGTGTGATATAGTAACCATTCATGCAGTGTGCACTGCTCACTGTTTTCCATGAGGAGGTTGTCCAGGCAGCCCTGGGAACAGAGATGGAATAGTCCCAGGCAGCCCTGGGAACAGAGATGGAATAGTCCCAGATGTCTTCTTGTATTAAGGTAAGAGGCCCATTCTGCTTCTGGGTCCTCTGAGGAGGGGCTGGTATCCATCTTTAAGTACTTTCTGGAATGTAGGGGAGGCTTGTCTTGTGGAGTTGTGAGGGTCAAGAGGGCCTCTGGGTTGTGCAGTGGGGATTTCTTGAGTTTCGAGGATGTATGCTCTAGGCCTACAGCAAGGAAAAGGCCATCATTTCCTAGGGAAAAAAAATCTTCAGAAAACAAAGGAAGACAGGAAGGTAGCATTTGATAAATAGATTTCTTCTTCATACACAGGCTGGGTATATCATTTGCTGCAAGAAAGGCACTGTTACTCTCTTTCTCATGGAAGCTGTATACATCACCAGCAGCCAAAAACTTAAGCATTTTTTTTTTTTCTAATTGTGAAACTTCTAAATTCTTCCTCTGCAGTTGTCAGCTTGCAGGGGGTGGGAAGGGGGCACAAAACAACAACAAAACAAACAAACAAAAAAACCTCTCTCCTCTCCCCACCAGACAGCAGTAGCAAAAACTACCCAGGAAGAGAGAGATGCTGTTCATGCAGGCTGGACCCTTTGATCTCAGCAACTTCTAAGAACCTCCGTTGCCCATGCTGTGGCTTCTGCTACGTCTCTCAAGGAGCCAAAAGGTTAAACAGAGAGAACCGCGGGAGTGAAATGGCAGCCAAACAGCCGGCCCTTGGATAGATAGCTCTGTGGTTATGAGATTCTGGGCAGAAGTTCTTTCTCAGGCTGTAAACAGTATTCTCAAAGTAGATTTTTGGATCTTTGTGCCCTATCAAAAGTAAAGCAAACATTCAGAAAAAGGAAATGGGTGTATTTTTCGCATCGATGTGATCATCAGCAACTGAAAAGCTGATTTATACACATCCTAAATTTCAGGGCTGAAACTGGGATTCATGATGGGTGGATGTCATTATTTACAAAGGGGCTCCAGTGTGTCTATCACAACTCAAAGAGCAGGTTCTGCCCTGAGGAGCCCTACTGCCTGAGACTGCTCCCTCCAAACAGTTGCTATAAATATTCCGTATTGTGTATGTAACAGGCAGTTAAAATTGTGTCCAGATTTGTATTTAACCCTTCCTGTTTTTCTCACAAGGTGAAGGGTAAGCACTGTTGTCTCTTTGGAATGCCATCATAAAACGAAAGGAACACACAGAGATGGAGGTGACCTGGCTGAGCTCACAGAGCAAGCGTGTCTCTAGCCACACTGGCATTTGAACAGGAATTTCAATCCAGGAAGCATCATGCTGGCCTTTCTCCTCAGCAGTCAGAGGACAGCTTCAAACCCTTAGGACATAAGAAAACCTGTTTGCACAGAATGTATAATAAGTGTGGAAAAGAGGGAAAGACCTTGATCTGGTAAACTGTCAGAGGCAGAAAAATTAATGCACATGGCTCTTTCTGACCCCCCAAATAACATTTTTTAAATGAGTCCTTTATTAAGAATAATTTTAGATATACAAAAAGCTGCAGACAATATAGAATTTCCATATACCCTTCTTCCACTTTGTCTTAATGCTAACATTTATAATTTAACTTTTTGAATTCACATTCTAATTTTATATGAATGGGTCCTCCCTAGAATCTTGCTTACAACTGTGCTTGTTTCTATACCATTCCTTTGACTTTTTCCAAAAGTTTACTGCTAAAATGGAATAATCTTCATACATGATAGGGGTTCAAAAATTGAGCACTGACAGTATCTGAAAAGTCACTGGGGAGTCTTAACTGTAGTCATGCTTGTTGGGAAAAGTGAAAGAACAGTCTAGAATAACACATAACCTTAGGCAATACTTGGGATGGAAGCTGTGTTGTTTTCCTGGGAGGTGTTATAGCAATGCTGAGATTGACAATCTTAGAAGTGGCAGTTTTGGAATGTGCACTAAAGGATCTGTGTTTTCCAGAGTCCCTGGTGAGTTCCACAGTAAAGAGAAGCAAAAGTAACCAGCTCTATGAAAATTTGGCTGATGATGTTAATGTTAAAGTTGGAACGGAGAGAAATCTCAGCGTTGCTTACGTGAAAGTAGCTAGTGAAACTGGACCAGGTGGCACATGGCTTCAGTCTAAGCACTAGGGAGGCAGAGGAAGACAGATCTCTGCATCTGAGGCCAGCCTGATGTACAGAGCAAGTTCCAGGACAGAACAAAAGCAACTGCTTGCGAAGCACTTAGGAACTGGATCACGAAGTGAGTAGATAGGCAGATCCTAATAGATCCTTTAGGTCAGAAAATCTCACAGCCAATTAGCCGCTCTGAACTTTACTTTGTACTAATGCATTTAGACCCAATGCCAGGGCTACACAGAAAAACCCTATCTCAAAAAGCAAAAACAAAACAAAACAGAAAGTGATAAGTACATCAGTGTAACAAATGGAGACAGGCTGGTGCCCAGGGAGAGGACCGCCTGCCACTGAGAAGGACTAAGAGTAAATGATGCTTGTTTAGTGAGGTGGGATTGACATTAACGTTAGACTATGCTTCCATTATATCTATTTATCCTTTGAGTTTTGGTACTTCTGTTTTTTGATGGACTTCTATAAAGCTGCGTTCTCTTTAAAAAAAAATGTATTACTGTCAATTGTGTGTATTTGTGTGTGTGTGTGTGTGCGCGCGCGCGCGCGCGCGCGCACGCGCGCGCGTGCGCGCGCATATGACTGCATTGCCCTTGGGTGCAAGAAGATGGTGTCTGATGTCCTGGAGCTAGAGTAGTGAGCTGCTCTCCACCAGTGTTGGGATCTAAACTTGGGTCCTCTAGAATAGCAGTGTAGGTTCTTTACCATCTCCCCAGCCCTAACTGACATTTATTCTTAAGGTAACTACAAAAGGAACAAAACAGAAAAATCTCAATATCTGGTGACTTTTGACTTACAAGAATAACACTTTTAGCCGGGCGGTGGTGGCGCACGCCTTTAATCCCAGCACCTGGGAGGCAGAGCCAGGCGGATCTCTGTGAGTTCGAGGCCAGCCTGGGCTACCAAGTGAGTTCCAGGAAAGCCGCAATGCTACACAGAGAAACCCTGTCTCAAAAAAAAAAAAAAAAAGAATAACACTTTTAAATGATTCAACATAAAACTTAGTAAACTACATATAATTAATTCTAAAAATTTAATTTGCTAGCACATTTAATTTTTGTTGTTTTTATGAATGTTGATGTAAAAACAGACACAAACCAACAAAAACCAGTCTCAAGGATGCTACTTACAGTAGAAAAACTCAAGTGACGAAGGCTATGAAAAATCCAAGTAAGTAGCTCCTTTTGTGTAAGGATCCAGACGTGGCACCCCTGCACTGCAGCTGTAAGCCAGATGTGGCACCCTGCATTGCAGCTGTAAGCCAGATGTGGCACCCTGCATTGCAGCTGTAAGCCAGACATGGCACCCCTGCATTGCAGCTATAAGGCAGACATGGCACCCCTGCATTGCAGCTGTAAGCCAGACGTGGCACCCTTGCATTGCAGCTGTAAGGCAGACGTGGCACCCCTGCATTGCAGCTGTAAGGCAGATGTGGCACTCTTGCATTGCAGCCACTTTGTATTTTCTTCCCAGGATTCCGTTGGTTCTGAGTGTTTTGATTTTACAGGTTTGGTAGTCATCAGCATCTTTCTCCACAGGTCTGAGGGAGCACACCTCAATCGTTCTCATCATTGCTCATCATCCCAAACCTTCAGGTTTACTTTTCAACCATAAGATGGCATCATATCACATTTTATGCTGAAGAAGCAGCCAGTCTTTCTGCTCACCAAAGTGATTAATGTTCTGCACATGTCATAAGTCATGGGTATAACACATTGAAATTTGAAGTTTATAAGCAAATATTAGGAGCTGACGTGTCTATATAGGAACTTAACCTTTTTTTCTTAGATTTGATCTTTCTATATCATGATTGAGATGTTAGCCATGGAACAAATTATTACTATATTAACTAATACTATGCTTCACCTTATTAAAATATGCAAGGCAGTTTCTTGCATGTATATAAGTGACTCAAAATATTCATTGCATGATTAAATTAAAATATTCCTTTAATAGGCCTTCCCCTCCGGAATTAATTTTCTCATTTGTCAAGTTGAATTTACAGCGTACTTTTATTGCTGTGACCCATTTCTTACCAAGATAAGAAGCTCACTTCATAGAGAAGTTAACCTCAACAGAAGACGTTTAATTTCTCTACTATGCTTTAAAAATACATTACTTTTTTATATACCACTTTTCTTTGCTTAATTAGAAATGTCCAGAACTTGAAAATTGGATAAACATGCTGGCTTACTTTCTTTGGTTGCTTGATTGAGAACTCTGGCTTAGTTTTGAAAACCAGAGTAAAATTTGTTTCATTTTTCTCTGCAGAAACAGTTTGTACCTTGTAGAAAACATTGCAAATGCTCTCCATATGAAACTGTCCCTTCTTCAGATGAAATGGTTTTGTTCTTGGAACTCTTTATAGTTTTGTGAGAAGTCTGTGTCACTTCCCTGTAGGGAATACTCCCACAAGGCATGTTGTAGGGCACCTTAGAAATCTCATTAGCAATCTGGAGATTGAATCATAAGACTTCGGTCTTAATGTTTCTCTCACTGGGAACATCTTGGAGCCCTTAAGTCTTACACTGAGTGCTTATGGTGCCAAAGCAACAGATTAAAAAGTGAAGAAATGTTAACCATGCAAAAAACAGTAATAACTTTACATTGTATAAATCAGCTAGAATGATGTTTCTATTAAATTGGTTTACTTGATTCAATGAACTGAGGTTTGGCTACACCCTAGGTACTAAATCTCCCTTTTTTCCTGGATGGAGCTTTGCTTTCAAAAAGAATCAAATTATATTTCTCTGCTATCAATCATGTTGGCATTTTACATGTCAGATTTTTCTCTCACTGACAAAATGAAAAGCCAAACAGAAACAAACAGGGCATGGTGATGTAGAGTGGAAGGCTATTCGGAGGACAAGGAACGATGAATCCATCTTGGAGAAGATGGTCTCAGAGTGAAATGCAGGAGACACAACCAGCCCCATATTGTTTCACAGCTTTGAAACAATAGAACAAGCCCTGGATTCCCTTCTGATCCATTTCTAGGAACACAGGGAACCACATTAGATTGACATTAGACTAACAGTGGTCAAATGTCAAGGATAGGATGACAGTAGTCATGGAGAGCATCTCAGGACTAGCCAAACACTTAGCCTAAAATGGATGGAACTAGAAAATATCATCCTGAGTGAGATAACCCAAACCCAGAAAGACAAACATGGTATGTACTCACTCGTAAGTGGATTCTAGATATAAAGCAAAGAACAATCAGACTGCAACCCACAGAACCAGGGAGGCTATATAGCAGGGGGGACCCTAGGATGACTGTGGCTTATAATAAGTTTTGGTTTTACTCAATCACTGGGCAAGCCTCAATGAAACATTTCACTGTTAGGATAAGAATTTATACTGTATCAAGCTGATAATAGAAAAATAAATAAATAAATATGAAGAAAAGAAGTTAAAAAACACTTAGCCTATAACAGAGATAGAGACAAGGGGGAGAGAGGGAGAGACAGAGAGAGAGAGGGAGAGAGTGGGGGGGGAGGGAGAGAGTGGGGAGAGGGAGAAGTTGTGGAGTCAAAGAGTGGGTGAGGAAAGGACACAGTGGGTGGAAGAGCAGGCAGGTGAGCACGGTAGTAAGATTTGTGGTTTGTTTTGTTTTCTTGAGACAGAGTTTCTCTGTGTAGCCCTGGCTGTCCTAGAACTCACTCTGTAGACCAGACTGGCCTCGAACTCACGGAGATCCGCCTGTCTCTGCTTCCTGAGTGCTGAGATTAAAGGTGTGCAGTCTGACCACCTGGCAGATTTGTGAGTTTTAAACGGAGGCAAAGTGACTGTAGAGTTTCAAGCAGGGTAACTACTTACCTTATATATAGTTTAAAAAAACGATCGCTTTCGTTCATCCACGGTAGAATGAAGGGTGCACAGTCATGCAAAGGGATGTCAGACAGCAGAGAATGGGTGATTTGCTGCTGTACAAAGCAGCATGAAATATCATGTTGATTAAATGTAAGGTTGAATGAGAATAGCTAAATGCCCAAAGGACACATTGTATGAGACCATTTATGAGAATAGACTAGTGTTGAATTATGTCCTTGCTACAGGGTTGTGCCCAGTTTGTGAAGATACATCAAGCTGTACAATCATGACGTGTATTAATAATTCAAGTAGGGTGGTGCAGAAGTGAGTATAAGTAGACACATCTTAGATATGCTGTGAACTACAGTGAAATATTAAGAATTAGATGGATATTTGATCACTATTGGTTTCAGTAAAATTTTATGTGGTTCACCTTTTTAGGAATGGATCACAAGGATACCCATGACTTACTCTATTGTTTCTTACTCTATTGTTATGAGCGTTTGAGTTTTTTCTGATACTTGACTAAGATAGGATTCATGTATCAAAATTGAGTCGTTTTTAATGTAACTTACTAACATACTAGCAGTGTGCTCTAATCGACTATGAAAATGATAGCAATTGACTACCAAAAGTCTGTCTTATTTTAAAAATCAGGAGTTCAGTGTTGTGATATGAGAGTATACATTGTATTTGAGGTCATCCTGTGAACCACCAGGTTTATGAGTTTCTTTCCCCCAATCTGAAGTAGGGTAGATTTTACGTCTGTTTAGGTAGCCTTGTGTGGGCTGTCCGATTTCTGAAGAGAAGCATGGGGTCAAGAGGTCCCTTGTCAGTGTGGTGGCAGTTTTTAAGTTGTGAGCTCTGAGGTGTCTTAGCTGGTGGCTAAGAGGTAGAAAGCAGCTGCCCCGTAACCCTTTCTATTGTAACTGAATCTTTAGATTCAGATCTGCTGTGAGAGTCGAAGGAGAAAACAACCTTGGGACTGGTCTTTGAAAGTAATTTGCTTCCTGATCTAATGCATTCTCAAATGCCCTTCATTTGAGCAAAGTAGTGGGAATGAAATAACCCACTTTCTGAAAGTTAGGGTCTGGGGAAAGCTGTTTTAATCTTCTTCTTCTCCCAGTGTATTCCTTTTTCATACAGGCATATGTAAAGTATCAGTGAAAGAGATGGGTGGTGTCTGATATGCTTCGGGATATGTATGTATATTTATCAGTTTTGAATTGATTTCCTAATATCAGAAAAACATGCCTCTTAGTATTAGATTTTTCAGAACACACAGATGGAAAGTAGTTATCAGAACACCAGTCATTGCAACTGGCTTTATTTTCATTGTGATTCACCGACTACAGAAACATGGGGCACATCCTAATTTTGTCCCCAAGGGCCATCAGGAAACACAGCCCCACAATGAGGGGTAAGGAGAATGAGAGAAACAACCTGCAAAGGTTTCCCTGAATGATGTCCTCTCCTGTCTGTATACAGAACAGAATCAATACCAGCCTCTAGATCTGCTGATCTGTTCATGAGACAGAAGCTAAAATGTGAAAATTGAGTTTCCCCAAGGATGGGTTTCCCTCTTTCAGACGCAGCTAACACTTCTCCCAAGCAGGTTTGGCAGCCTCTCTGCATCGCTTGAGTGTAAGGTTGAGAAAGGGTGTGCTTTCCCTATATCATTGTGCCTTAATCTTCTTAGATTTCTCCACAAAGAAATCACATTAATCAAATCTCCTTTCTGCTATATGAAAGGTGCACGGTGACTAATGCTCGACTTTGGGTGAAATTGGATATGGGAGAAAATCCTGACTTGAAATAATACCAGTTCCTTCTATAATCCTGTGTTGCCAGAGTCTCAGCTCAGGACTGTAATTTCCAGCTCAGAAACTGTGAAACCTTCAAATGCTGCCGTGAACTCAAGAGATACTATACACAGTTAACAGGGCAACACATTCAATTTAAATATATGTACAAATAAAATGAAATACTTCTTGGAAAGTGTTGAGGAGTGGGATTTATGGGTGTGTCTTTAAATTCAACAAGGAGCCCAATGTGTATAAAGAACACTGGTGTTTGTCCGGCTCATAAACTTCCTGGGTTATAACCAGGACAAAATATGTCTGAAATGTAATCTGACTTGAAGAACACTAAATCCAGAATCCATGCATCTGAAATATGGTTGTGTTTGAAAATGCCTTTCTTAGGAAATGATTTACATATTTAACATCTGTCAAGTATTTTTAGAACCTTTTGAAAACAACTTTTCCCCCTTTCTGATTCCAAAGCACATCCCTTTGAACCTCTTTTGGGAGGTGTCAGGATTTTCAGAAAAGTCTTCAGTTATTAAGAACCCTGCCTAGAAAGTAAGATACATGATCAATGTAGGGGCATTCAATTAAAAAACAAGAAACTAAGCACATAATTCACAATTTACGATATCACATTATATTCTATAAATGTATATAATTTGTCAATTTGTATTAAAAACAAAAGTTTAGAAAAGAATCAAAAGTCCCCCAAAACAAACACCTTCCTATCTTACAGAGTAATGGGACTAGTGTGGAGTCCTGAGAAAAACTATGTGAACGAAAATGTAAACACATATAATTTCTTTAAGATGTAAGTATTTAAAATTAGTCCACATTTTGTCAGTATGATACATTTAAAACTAGGATAGATATATTTCAATTCATAGTAACCTGTGGCTGCTGGCCACTATACTAAATATATGGTCCTAGAGTCTACATTATCTTTCAATTTTTTAACATTTGAACATTTTTATTTTATTATTAAGTTTTATGTGTGTGCACGTGAGCATTTGTGTGTATGAATGTGGGCACATGGAATGTGGAGGTCAGAGGGCCCTGAGTGCTGCTCCTCATCTTCCATTGACTTTGACACAGTCTGCTGCATGAGCGAGGCTGGCTGACTTTTGAGCTTCTGGGTATCCTGCTGTCTCCAGCTGCCCTCTTACTGGAGTAGCACTGAGATTATAGACACATGTGCTACAACATCTGCGGTGGTTTGAACAATAACGGCCCCCATAGGCTCAAATATTTGAATGGTTAGTCACCAGGGAGTGGAACTGTTTGGAAAGGATTAGGAGGTGTGGCCTTGTCAGAAAAGGTGTGTCACTGGGAGTGGACTCTGAGGCTTCAAAAGCCCAAACCAGGCGAGGATCTATCTTTCTGCCCGAGGATTGGGATGTAAAGCTCTCAGTTACTGCTTTGGCACTATGCCTGTCTGCTTCCTGAGATGACGATCATGGACTAACCCTCTAAAACTGTAAGCCAGCCCTGAAGTAAATGCTTCCTTTTACAAGTTGCCTTGGTCATGATGTCTCTTCGCAACAATAGAACAGTGACTAAGACAGTGTCTGTCAGGTCCTCATACTGGAGAGACAGGTGCTTTATCTGCTGAGCCATCTCCTCAGCGCCCACTTTGTTTTTGAAACATGGGCAATGAAACAAGGTCTCACTAAGTAGGCCAGGCTGGCTAGGTTCTGAGGCTCAAACTAAGACCCCTGCACTTATGAGCCAATCACTTTATCAACTCAACTAACCTCTCAGCCTCCCAAATGCATTGTTTTTGATTGTGACATTTGAAAACTTAGTTAAAAAACAAGATTTGATCAAGAGTAGCATGCACAGAGCCAGTGAAGGATCTTGCCACTAGAACTGATGACCTGAGTTTAGGCCCCAGAAAAACTGACCCCTATGAGTTGTCCTCTGACCACCATACACAGGCAGTGACATACATGCATGAACCACAAATAAACAAGTAAATAAACAAATGTAAAATCAACAAAAAGAACAGCACACACAGTCTCTCAAGATAGTACTTCAAGACAATCACTGGATGAGGAGTTTTGTTGCTAAAGAAGTCTCAGTCATTTGCTAACAAATGATGTTTTTCTGACTGTGTAAATTCTGTTTCATCACACTTTTACACTAGAGTTTAGCATTTTACAGTGTTTTCCTGAAACAATTATGATGTCCTAGTTTGTTTTCTATTGCAGGGATAAAGACCATAACAAAGAGAAAGTTGGAGAAAAGGGGTTTATTCCATCCTCCAAATCCTGATCTCAGTCTATCATCTAGGGAATCCAAGGCAGGGACCCAAGTAGGGAAGGAACCTGGAGGCAGGAACTAAAGCAGAAGCCATTGAGGAACATTGCTTGCTGGCTTGCTCCTCATGCTTAGCTCAGTTTTCTGTCTTATACACCTCGGGACCACCTGACCAGGGATGGCACCACCCACAGGAGGATGGACCCTCCCACATCAATCATTGATCAAGAAATGCCCCTACAGACTTGCCCACAGGCCAGTTTGATGAAGCAGCTTTTTCAGCTGGGGTTCCCTCTTCTCAGATGACCTGAGTTTGTGCCAAATTGACAAAAAACTAAGCAGCCTCTGTTGCTGTGATAAAATACCCTGGTGAAAACAACTTAAGGAAGGATTTGTGTTTGCTCGCAGTTCATAGGTTCAGGCCTTCAGAGTGGGGAAGCCAAGGCAGCAGGAGCTTGAGGAGGTGGCAGTTGGTCCCCTTGAATCTGCACCCAAGAAGCAAAGAATGGTGGATGCTCATGCTCAGCTAGATTTTGCCTGTTGATGTAGTCCAGGACCCAAGACCACCGGATGGCACAGTCCTCTTTGATGGCTGGTCTTCCCACCTCAACCAAATCAGAGGTTAACCTCATCTAAATAATCCTGCACAGGTGTGCCAGGATATGTAAGTTCTAGGCAATTCCGGATCCTGTCAAGTTGACAATCAACAGTAACAATCCCATATGGGAAACAAGAGGCATTTCTTAGTGTCTTAGTTAGGATTAGTATTGCTATGATGAAACACCATGACCAAAGCAACTTTGGAAGAAAAGGGTTTATTTGGCTTACACTTCCATATCACTGTTCATATTAGAAGGAGGTCAGAACAGGAACCCAAACAGAGTAGGAACCTGTTGGCAGGAGCTGATGTGGAGACCATGTACTCCTTACTGGCTTGCTCTTCATGGCTTGCTCAGCCTGCTTTCTTTCATTTTTCCTTCCTTCCTTCTTTCCTTCCTTTCTTTTTTTTAACTTTTGTGGACTTCGCACCATGTATCCCAATCCCATTTATCTCCCTGTCCCCTTGCATCTGCCCTCTGCCCTTGTAACCTCCCCCCAAATCAAAACCAAATTTAAAAGAAACCCCAAAAACCAAACCAAACAAACAACAAAATAAAACAAAACAAAGCAAAAAACAAAAAATAAAACAAAACAAAAAAACCCAAAAGCAAACCAAACCAAACAAAAAAAAAAAAAAAAAGGGAGAATTCTTGTTATGGAAGCTGTAGTGTGGCCCGTTGAGTCATACAATTTACCCTTTAGTCCATTCATCTTTATTTGCAAGTGTTCATTACCACGAGTCATTGGCCTGGCTCAAGGTCTCTGGCTTTTGATATATCACTGGCTTCTGCTATATCTGGCACACACACACACACACACACACACACACACACACACACATGCGCGCGTGTCTATGTATATGTATATGTATATGTATATGTATATGTATATATAATGGACTCTCACTGGGGTTCCTTTTGGGTATCCCGTTGTTGTCCTGTGTCATGGAGATCCTGCTGTTTTGGATCTGTAGGTTCGCCCTCTTCACATGCTCCAACAGTTCACAGATTTGGTGGATGTTGGGGTGGGCCAACTCATAGCCCTGGTTCTGGGCCTGGGTGGTAGCTGGATTGGTGAGCCTACCAGCTTGCCCTCATGGTCATTACCCAGGCAAGTACTCCACCACTGCCTCGGCTAGCTCACCCAGTGCAGCCTGCAGCAAGGAGCAGGGCCAGTTCTCCTGCTCTCAGGTCCTCACATCTGGGTCACCCACACTCACATCACCAGGGCCAGCTCTACTGTTTTGCCCAGGCAAGGTGCAGGGCTGTCTCTCCCAATTGCTGTAGGGGACATACCAGGGGGTGGGGTGGGGTCAGTTCTCTGGCTCTCACTCCCTCAGGGTCAGTTCTCTGGCTCTCACTCCCAAGTTCAGGGTTGGGGGGATGAGCTCTCCCCTGAGGGGGCAGGGCCAGCTCTCCTGCTGCATTCTCCAGTGAGGGGTAGGGCCAGCTATCTCAGGGCCAGTGAAGGGCAGAGCTGGCTCAGTACAGCATTGTTCCAGTGAGCCCTTGTGCTAACACAGGCCATGGACATCATCACAGCTGCAGCAGGACCATGGACCCAGATATGGCCCTTGGCAGAAACTCAGGCCCAGACATCACCATAGCCCAGTGGCAACATAGGCCACCCAGTTCTATATGGCCCCAGTGGCAGCATGGCTCTTGGGCACCAACATGGTCTCAGGTAGCTGACAAGACCTGGGCATCTTAAGAGCCCTCTGTGGTCACAGGAGCCATGGACACTACCCCAGACCCTGGCCATTGCAGAGCCATGGACCCAGGCATGGTCCTGGTAAGCGACCTTTGCCTGGACATCTCCATGGCCCCAGGTGGCAGCACCAGCCACCTAAATCAGTATGGCCCCAGTAGGGGCATGGTCCTCAGACACCAACATGGTCTCAGGTGTCTGACCAAACCCCAGTCATCCACATAGCTCTTGGTGGTAACAGGAGCCACAGATATCAACTCAGACCCTGGCTGCAGCAGGGCTACAGACCCAAACATGGCCCTGGGCAGCAGCCCTGGCCTGGATGACACCATGGTCCTAGGTGACAGTGCGGGACTCTCACATCAGCATGTCCCTGGTGACTGCATGGCTTTTGGACACGCTTATGGCCACAAGTTGCAGCCCAGACCTTGGACATCTATGTGGTCTTTGGTGGCAACATGGGCCACAGGCATCAATATAGACCCTGGCTGTGGTAGGACCATGGACCCAGACATGGTCCTTTGCAGCAACTAGGGCCCGGACGTTACCATGATCCCAGGTGGTGGTAGAGGCCAGTGGGACTGGCACGACCCCTTGGGCAGTGTGACCCTTGGACTATCAACAATGGCCCCAGTTGGCAGCCCAGACCCCCATGGCATTGACTTGGTCTTTGATGGTCTCAGGAGCTACAGACATCAACACAGACTCTGGCTGCAGCAGGGCCATGGACCCAGACATGGCCTCAGCCATAGCCCAGTTCCAGACAATACCATGGCCCCAGTTGACAGCACTGGTCACCCAAATTGGCCAGGCCCCAGTGGTGTCATAGCCCTTGGACACCAACATGATCACAGGCTGTAGCCTAAACCCCAGGCATCCCTGTGGCCCCTAGAGGCAACATGGGTCAAGGACATCAACACAGACCCTGACCAAAGCTAGACCATGGGCATAGACATTGTCTTTGGCAGCAGCCCAGGCCAGGATGTTACCATGGTCAGCATACTTTTTTATAGAATGCAGGACCACCAGCTCAGGGATGGCACTACCGACAATGGCCTGGGCCCTCCTCCATCATCACTAATTAAGAAATGCCTTTTAGGATTACCTACAACCGGATCTTATGGAGGCTTTTTCTTAATTGAGGTTCCTTCCTCTCAGATGACTTTATATTGTGTCAAATTGACATAAAACTATGCAGCACAGTTAGCTCTTGAATTCAGTCTTGTGATCTTTTTAAAACACAGTTTTGGCCGAGTGATGGTAGTCCATACCTTTAATCCCAGCACTGGGGAGGCAGAGGCAGGCGCATTTCTGAGTTTGAGGCCAGTCTGGTTTACAGAGTGTTTTCTAGGACAGTCATTACAAAGAGAAACCCTGTCTCTAAACAACAAAACCAAACCAAACCACAGTTTCAGGTTCTATGGCAGTTTGAATAGCTGTAGCCCCCATAGACTCGTGTTTGCGTGCTTGGCCTGTAGGGGGTGGCACTATTAGAAGATGTGGCCTTGTTGGAATAGGTGTGACTTTGGAGGAAGTGTGCCACTGTGGGGGTGGGCTGTGAAGTCTCAGATGCTCAAGCCAGGCCCAGTGTGACTCTCTCTTCTTGTTGTCTGTTGGTCCAGATGCAGAATTCTCAGCTATCTCTCTAGTACCATGTCTGCCTGCATGCTGCCTTGCTTCACACCATGATGATAATGGACGAAACTTCTGAACTGTAAGCCAGCCCCAATCAAATGTTGTCCTTCATAAGAGTTGCCATGATCATGGCGCCTCTTCGCAGGAATGGAAACCCTGACTAAGACAGGATAGTTTGCCTCTTACAGTTTTCTCCATTCTTTATGCATCGTCACTTTGCAGCTTAAGGGTAGTTGTCACAAACATCCTATACATGCAGTAGGGACTCGTATGTTTTCAGTGTTTTTAATTATCTTCCATGTAATTTAACAAGCATTTGTGTGTGTGTGTGTGAGGAGTACTGGAGAGAAAAAAGTGGACTGATACCCATTCTATGATCTTAACCAACCACTGTTCAGTGGGATGTATGGAACATACACAGTTACAGTGTATCTACAGCAGAAAGCGGTAAGCATTTGAACAAAATACTAAGAGGAATGAATTTCCTTCCAACTTGTGACTATAGTTAGGTGGTAGAAAGAGTCAAAGTAGAGAAGAGGGGTCCTGTAAGAGCTTCTCTGAGGTTTTCCTAACAAGGATGACGATATGAATGCTAACCTGAAGAAAATGTCTGCCAAACTTCTTTCTTTTACCATTTAGTTTTTATCTGCATTCCTTCAAGATTAAATATGGTTTCAGTTTATAAAATTCTGAAACCTACACATCAGAGACATTTACATTCTACTACAAACAGAACTAATACTGGCCTATAGTGATAACCTGTGAGTGTCATGGTTGGTAACAGACTACGTTTTTATTATTGTGAGCCATATTGTAATCCAGGAGAATCAGAACAGTCCTGGAAGGTGGTAATGTCTTACGTCATCCTCATCCCTCTTTTGCTTTTCATGTCATCTGGAGAAAACATAACCAATACACCACATGACCACACTGAGTTCACAAAGAGCTGCTGTCACGATGTCCTCTCAGCAGTTATCCAAGCAAGGAAGAAGATGGTGGATTCCAGGAAGGTGATATGTTAACTAATCAGGAAGAAAACACCAAGACAATTGTCAGAAGGTGGTTGTGGTAGCGGTGTGGGGTCCCTCGCTATGACTCATGGAAGTTCATAGAAGTGGCTGTATGCTGAGCATGCAGTGAACTGACTACTTGGACCCTTCTTTCCTTGACACCCTGGATGCTCAAGACAAATGGGTACCAAAGTGTGTGTTTCTTGAAAACAAGGGGCATGACTATGGCTACTAGAGGTTCTCTGCTATCGGTTTCCATGTCTTGAAATTCTTCATGTTCCAGAGAGCAGGGTAGAAAACAGCCATCTGGATGGATGAGTGAGCAGGTGGAAGAGGATTGTAGAGAAGGCTCCCACTTAGACACCAGTGAAGAGTTAGAGAAACGTTATCTGTGGGAAATGATAGGTTGTTCAGTACACAGACAACTCTTTTTGGTCCATAGGTATATTTTTTTAGTTTATAATTAAATGAATAAAAGTTAACTTAGTGAATATAAAATACATAGACAAGGACTGATTCTAGAAAACTTTTGATAATTATTGCCAAATGATTTCAATGTTGCTGACACTTAGATATACGGGAATCATACTCTCTCGTTGTCTTTATTAGGAACATAAATACCCAGACCACACGTGTATGTTGTATACAATAGCTTTTCTACATAATTCATGTTCACATGTATTATTCATATTCCAACTGAAAATATCTTTGTATGGATGGTTTACAATGTGACATGTGTAAGGATTCTTAAAAATCTTTTCAAATAAGATTTATTTTCATATTCTACTGTCTGTCTTCTATCTAAAGGTAGTAGAAAATACAAAGAATTGAATATATACTTGATTTGTGAACAAAAAACAGACCTTTTGTCATGTGGTTTATATTTATTTTTGCAATGTCCCATGTATATGCATGTGTGTGTGTGCTTGTGCCTGTGCCTGTGTGTGTGTGTGTGTGTGTGTGTGTGTGTGTGTGTGTGTGTGTATAGAGGCCAGAAGAGGGTGTCAGATTCCTAGGAGCCCAAGTTACAGACAGTTGTGAGCTGCCTATATAAGTGTTAGAAACTTGACTCCCAACAGCTCTCTGCAGGATCTGCATGTTCTACTGAGCTCCTTGTCATGTGATTTAAAAACTGTTATCAATTTTAAGTTCTCAACTGACATTTCTTTGGTATACATGTATGTACATGAACATAAACACAAATATGTGCTAAGCCTAACGATGTTAGTAGGCCAATATAAAAATTACTCAGGGGACAATTATCAGTATCAAAATGGTGTTGATCTGTGGGGTGCTATTGTGCTGTGTTTATCAGAATCAGTCACCTCTGGGAAGTCCTTTTTACTTGGATGGGGGATGTCAAAGAAAAGAAGCCCCTTATATTTTAGTTGCTCAGAGAGTTGGACTGTTTGGCCAGTATAATATTAAAGAGGTGGTGTCACAGGTGAAGTGATGGAGTCAGGACTATTTCCAAATGTTCCTCTTTGGGTGCTGGGTAGAAAGCTGAGGGTCGGGAAATAGTCTTTTTGGCCACACAATTTAACAGGCTGTGGGTGTGGTGTGGTGACTCCATTTCTAAGGGATTTTTCCTCTGAAGTGTCTGTCTGTTCCTCAGGATTTTTGTTCCCAGCCAGCATATGCCCAGGATTTGAAATCAGTGTAAGAATTTTCTTTCACACTTAGTGTTTATCCTTAGTGTGTTGCCATTACAAGATGCTGGACAAACCATTATTCTCATGGGTAGAATTCAGTTGCCTCTGATTCTAGATGTATACTTGGAAGTCAGTTCCTTCCTTCCTTCCTTCTCTTTTTGTTATTGCTTCTTTGACAGTTTCCTCATGTATGTCTGGCTGCCCTCAAACAGGCCAGACTGGCCTTGAGTATCTGAGAATAAACTTATACTGTTGATGCGCCTGACTGTATGTCCTGAGTAATGAGCTTACAGATATGCATCACCATGACTAGTTTATGCTGAGGATCAAACCCAGGGTTTCATGCATGCTAGGCAAGAACCCTACTGATTGGGCTACATCCCCAGGCCCTGAAACTTCCTTTTTCAGTAGCCATGTGTTCCAGCTTGACTGTACTTTCCATCTCTTCCAGAGTTATTTTAGACTATTTCCTGTTTGCTAACATTGTGTTAGTAGGTCAAAGTTTATACTCTGCTGGGGTTCAGATATTCTTCAGAACTTTTTGCCCAGCATTGTGTCTACCTGGTGACCTGAACTCTATTCACTGGATTTCTTTTCTTGGAGAATTCAACTCAATTCATTGAGTTGAAAAGATCTGTCCTCCTCAGACACCAGGCATACACTTGGTGCACATACATATATGAAGGAGAAACTCCCTCTCTCCCTCTCTCTGTCTCTCTGTCTCTGTCTCTGTCTCAGTCTCTCTTTCTCTCACACACACATATACACACACACACTTTCAAACATTTTAAAATTATGCTTGTTTCTCTCTCTCCGTGTGTGTGTGTGTGTGTGTGTGTGTGTGTGTATGTGTGTGTGTGTGTGTGTGTGTGTTTATGCATGTATGTGCATGGGTGCTCATGCCATATGGAGGTCAGAGAACAACTTGCAAGAGTCAGTTCTCTCCTCCTATCATGTGGGTCCCAGGGATTGAACTTAGGTATCAGCCTTGGCGGCACAAGTGCCCCAAGACACTGAGCTATCTCACCAACCCTGTGTTCTTCCTTCTTGATAACAAAAGGCAAAAAGCCCTTTAATTTCCTCTCACATAAAGGTGAAGTCAATCCTCAAGTAGCAAAAGCAGCAGTAAGACAGGGTTGGCAGAGGAAAGAAGCTAATGAGTTGTCTGGGTGCTTCATGTGTTGAAGTCCATTCCTGATTGTTTTAGTTGAAGCCATTTTTTTCCATCATGTGACTTCTCACAACAGCCCTTTGTCATTATCCTATAGTCATCTAATTGAATTATCTTTTATAGCTCTCATGGAAGACACCATCTCCCTTTTTGCCTGCTGTGAAATCACTGTTATTCGGGAATGGTTATTTGTATTCACATGCAGTGGGTCGGAGAAAGAGACTGAAATGGAGCAGGGACTTGTACAGAAGAGACTAGCTTCTCCGGAGAACTCTGCTAGCTTCTCACTTCCTTTCGGGGGATCCTTGCTCTGCCCAGCGGCTCACTGTTATGAGATCCAGAATGAAGATGGATGGTCTGGATTCCTCCAGTTCATCTCATCTATTGGCTGGATTCTGTACGCTGCCTACTTCTCCTAACTGCAGCCTTTGGAGGTAGGGTTTCCAGACACAGATTTTCAATTACAACAGTAAGTACTTTGAAATTATCTGGTGCCTCCGCACATACAAATTGAATGATTCCAAAACTCCAATATTTCGGGAAAAAGACTACATATCCTTTTGCTTTTCTTCTTTTTAATTCTACATTGCCCCAACTTTCAGTTTAAATTAGATCTCTACTCTACTTATGCTCCTTCAAAAGACAACCAGGCACCAAGGTTGTCAAATTGGATATGGAGCGTCCTAATTTTCTAGGTTGTCCCCACTTCATGTATGCATAAACAAATGCATTTTTCTCTGGTAAACTTTGCATGAAGATATGATCTTCTAATGGTAAATAAGGGTCTTGTCTTCATGTAGAGGATGGCCTAGGAGGGAGTATGACATTAACAATTAAGTCTGGTGGAATGTTTGAAGCGATATCTTTCTGTTGAAAATGAAGTGCCATAGCAACCCCCAGAGTAGCTCCATTCTTTCAGGAGAGAGGGATTGAACAAGGCTGCCCACAGGAGGCAATAGCTGAAGCCCATTCCGTGGTTTTTCTCTGAAAGGCTGGGGGTTTGTTCTGGCAAGTGTATTTTTGTTTCCACCTACTGACTACAGGTTTAGACTCAGTGTGCAATGTTAGTGACATCAATGGAAATACGCATTTCACCAAGGACAGCTACGAAGGAAAAAGGAAGCAAAGAAGGAGCTAATTGAGATGTAATGACGTGAGTGTGAAAATATATAATTAAGCTATTTGTTTCTTTATTAATGTCTACCTAGTTAGAGCAATTAGGAAACCAGAGTTCTCTGCCTGGAATGAAAATTCCTAAGAAGTGAGAAGATACAGAAACAAGAGAAAGAAGGTAAAGAAAAAAAAATCCTAGGGTTCTTCAATTTGTTCAGGGAAGCTTCTTGTAGTGGTTATTTCAGCCTCTAGGCTGGTGGTTTTACTTGGGAGTGTGTGTTCAGTAGAAGTGGACAGGAAGGAGCTACTGGACACGTGTGTGTGTGTGTGTGTGTGTGTGTGTGTGTGTGTGTGTGTGTGTCTGGGTGTCTGGGTGTAAATATGTTTGTGTCTCTCTGTGTGTCTATGTACCTATGTGTGAATGGGTTTGTGTCTCTGTGGGTGTCTTCTGTATGTATGTGTGAGTGTGCATGTATCTGTGTGTGAGTCTATGTGTGTATGTGTGTCTGTGAGTGTGTGTGAGTGAAGTCATTACTTGGTATTACCACTGCTGACAAGGTACTTGGGGAGGAAAAGAAGTAATAATTTTCCTGGTTAGCAATTTATTGTAGAGTTTGTGTGTGTGTGTGTGTGTGTGTGTGTGTTTAAGAAAAGTCCTTTTTCATAATTTTAGGATGAGTTTCTGGGATGGAATTTAGAAAGTTCAGACATGAAGATTTATTGAAGGGGATTCACAGTGCAGTCCTCTGGCACTGCATGTAACTTAAAGCAATGAGCTTTTGGAGTCTAAGGAAACAGTCTGTAACCTCAGGGAAGAAGAACATGGTCGTGCCCAAGTAACAGCACAATTCTCCTCCTGTCTCTTCGTTCACTCACAGCTCCATGCTTTTTGCCACAGTGCTTCTGCAGTGCTGGAGGCAGGAGGCAGAGCTCTTCAGATGTGCCAGGGGGCTGCCTTTCCAGCCCTGGTGAAAGCCAACTGGTTCCACGAATCATTAATGTCTCTCTCTTCTGCTCAGCACAGCACTAGCCTGGATCATATCCACATTCCTACCAGAAGTCAGGACTTGCTTGTTCCTTTTGGCACCTTTTCAGATCCTGAGCACGTTTTATGATATGTCCATCTGCTATCTAAATGTGAGCAGTATCATGGGGGAATGTGTCTGAGAGTTCACTTAAGACCCTTCACAGGCTCCTGCCTGTGGCTTCCAGATTGGCAGCCACAAATGAATTTCATTAAGATTCTCTTCAGTGCTGTAGAACGGTCTGGCTATACGTTACACCTGGGAGTGTTGAGTACTTCTCCGAAGTGAATGCTGGCGCTGTTTAGGTTAAGCTGTGTTGCCTTGTCAAGGGAACGAGCTAACAAATCCTAGCTAAATAGTTTGGGCTGTACTACTAGGAATGCTAGATAAGGCCATTCCATGTAACTCCTATCATACATTCTTGGATTGAAAATAATCCGGTCTCTCAACAGTTTAGAAAGAAGTCCTTGAAAAGGGCCTTTTGAACACTGTGAGAAATGATAATGCTATGTGGAGACACTCAAAGGGTGTCCTTATACCTCCCAACTTGCTAATGTAAAAAATATGAGGGATTTTTATGCCTATGGGACAAACATAAATGTGAAATAAGCCACCACTATTAGCAGCTGAAGGGTTTTCTGCCTCTCTCAGATGTAATTACTCAAGTAACGGGATTGTAACTGCTGTGATTGAATGTGTTAATGTATGCTCTGTAAACCATCATGGAATCTGTAGTATCACTATTCTGCAATCATTAGCAATGTTAAGAAGAAAAAGTGATTAATTGTCAGCATGGATAAACATTTAATTAATGCCCATAAAAAGGCAGAGCTTTGAGGACATGGTAGGTTATTGAATTCTTAGAGGGCAACTCTCCAAAAAACTACATGCTAGTTACAAACTGCACTTAGAAAGTTTTCCAGGGACTAGTCATATCTGCATACCTCACAAAAAAGTGTGATTTCATCAGAACTGTTGGGAAACACAAAATGATGTGTCAAAAGTAATCATATGCCTTAATTAAGAATGAAAGGATAACAACCAAATGGCTTTGCCTTTTTTCAGTGATTATAATATAGTCAGTTAATTGTAAATTACAAGCAGAGGTGTGTGAATTTTCCAGAATTAAATTATGAGTGACATCGAAATGTAGCCTTATTACCTAATGCTTGGCTATAGCTACTCTTTGTCAGCCAGAGAGCACAGCTTTGAGTTCCCAAAGAGGAACAAACATAACTATAATGCAAAGTTGCTTTGGATATAGGTTTCTATGAATTCTGAAGTTTTCAAGTGATGGCTGATCAGTCCATTCACAATTATTTGGCTTTGTGTATGGTAATGGGACTTGGCAACTCAACACATCCTTACAGTTCCTAAGTTTTGCTTCATAGTAGAAAGAGGTGGATAGGTGTGGGAGCCCGTTTCTGGCTTTACCCAGCAGGTCCACATAGAGGAAGATGATTAGGACCACAGGCCTGAGTGCAGGTGTCTGAGATGGTCTGCACTTGGCTGTGCTGGGGGAGGAGGTCATTTGCTCCACCCCTTGGC